>CM026263.1:9188915-9222781 GCA_014851425.1 Senna tora
GACTTGTTGCGCAAGTGTGTCAAACACGTCGGTTCGCGTTGTACTTGCGAACGGAGTTGTTTTAATGCTCCGATTAGTGTCGTCTTGGCATGGGAGGAGGGTGGATCATGTCTTAACATGTTTTGGATGACAAATCGCAGTCGGATCTCAAAGACCTTCATGAATTACGAGGCAAGAGACTTGTTGCGCAAGTGAGTCAAACACGTCGGTTCGCGTTGTATTCGCGAACCGGACTGGTTTTCATGCTCCGATTGGAGTCGTCTTGGCATGGGAGGAGCGTGGATCATGTCTTAACATGTTCTAGACGACAAATCGCGGTCGGATCTCGGAAACCTTCACGAATTACGAGGCAAAAACTTGTTGCGCAAGTGAGTCAAACACGTCGGTTCGCGTTGTATTCCCGAACCAGAGTGGTTTTGATGCTCCGATTGGAGTGGTCTCGGCAGGGGAGGAGCGTGGATCATGTCTTAACATATTCCGGACAACAAATCGCGATCGAATCTCAGAAACCTTCATGAATTACGAGGCAGAAGACTTGTTGCGCAAGTGAGTCAAACTCGTCGGTTCGCGAACGAGAGTGGTTTTGATGCTCCGATTGGAGTCGTCTAGGCATGGGAGGAGCGTGCATCAAGTCTTAACATATTCCGAAAGACAAATCGCGGTCGGATCTCAGAAATCTTCATGAATTACGAGGCAAAAGGCTTGTTGGGCAAGTGAGTCAAACACGTCGGTTCGCGAACCGGAGTGGTTTTGATGCTCCGATTGGAGTCGTCTTGGCATGGGAGGAGCGTGGATCATGTCTTAACGTATTCCAGATGACAGATCGTGTTGGGATCTCAAAAACTTCACGAATTACGAGGCAAAAGACTTGTTGCGCAAGTGAGTCAAACACGTCGGTTCGCGTTGTATTCGCGAACCGGAGTGGTTTTGATGCTCCGATTGGAGTCGTCTTGGCATGGGAGGAGCGTGGATCATGTCTTAACATGTTCCGAATGACAAATCGCAGTCGGATATCAGAAACCTTCATTAATTACGAGGCACAAGACTTGTTGCGCAAGTGAGTCGAACACATCGGTTCGCCTTGTATTCGCGAACGGGAGCGGTTTTAATGCTCCGATTGGAGTCGTCGTGGCATGGGAGGAGCGTGGATAATGTCTTAACATGTTCCGGATGACAAATCGCCGTCAGATCTCATAAACCTTCACGAATTACGAGGCAAAAGACTTGTTGCACAAGTGAGTCAAACACGTCGGTTCGCGTTGTATTCCCGAACCAGAGTGGTTTTGATGCTCCGATTGGAGTCTTCTTGGCATGGGAGGAGCGTGGGTCATGTCTTAACATATTCCGGACGACAAATCACGATCGAATCTCAGAAACCTTCACGAATTACGAGGCAAAAGACTTGTTGCGCAAGTGAGTCAAACACGTCGGTTCGCGAACCGGAGTGGTTTTGATGCTTCGATTGGAGTCGTCTTGGCATGGGAGGAGCGTGGATCATGTCTTAACATATTCCGGACGACAAATCGCGGTCGGATCTCAGAAACCTTCACGAATTACGAGGCGAAAGACTTGTTGGGCAAGTGAGTCAAACACGTCGGTTCGCGTTGTATTCGCGAACCGGAGTGGTTTTGATGCTCCGATTGGAGTCGTCTTGGCATGGGAGGAGCGTGGATCATGTATTAACATATTTCGGACGACAAATCGCGGTCAGATCTCAGAAACCTTCACGAATTACGAGGCAAAAGACTTGTTGCGCAACTGAATCAAACACGTCGGTTCGCGTTGTATTCGCGAACCGGAGTGGTTTTGATGCTCCGATTGGAGTCGTCTTGGCATGGGAGGAGTTTGGATCATGTCTTAATATATTCCGGATGACAAATCTCGGCCGGATCTCAGAAACCTTCAAGAATTACGAGGCCAAAGACTTGTTGCGCAAGTGAGTCAAAGACGTCTGTTCGTGTTGTATTCGCGAACCGGAGTGGTTTTGAAGCTCTGATTGAGGTCGTCTTGGCATGGGAGGAGCGTGGATCTTGTCATAACATATTCAGGACGACAAATCGCGGTCAGATCTCAGAAACCTTCACGAACTACGAGGCAAAAGGTTCGCGTTGTAATCGCGAACCGGAGTGGTTTTGATGCTCCGATTGGATTCGTCTTGCCATGGGAGGAGCGTGGATCATGTCTTAACATGTTCAGAATGACAAATCGCGGTCAGATCTCAGAAACCATCACAAACTATGAGGCAAAAGGTTCGCGTTGTAATCGCGAACCGGAGTGGTTTTGATGCTCCGATTGGAGTCGTCTTGCCATGGGAGGATCGTGGATCATGTCTTAACATGTTCTGAATGACAAATCGCGGTCAGATCACAGAAACCCTCACGAATTACGAGGCAAAAGACTTGTTGCGTAAGTGATTCAAAGACTTCGGTTCGTGTTGTATTTGCGAACCGGAGTGGTTTTGATGCTCCGATTAGAGTCGTCTTGGCATGGGAGGAGCGTGGATCATGTCTTAACATGTTCCAGATGACAAATCGCGGTCGGATCTCAGAAACCTTCACGAATTTTGAGGCAAAAGACTTGTTGCGCAAGTCAGTCAAACCCGTCGGTTGGCGTTGTATTCGCAAATGGGAGTGGTTTTGACGCTCCGATTGGAGTCGTCTCGGCACGGGAGGAGCGTGGATCATGTCTTAACATATTCCGGACGACAAATTGCGGGTGGTTCTCAGAAAGTTTCACGAATTACGAGGCAAAAGACTTGTTGCGCAAGTGAGTCAAACACGTCGGTTCGCGTCGTATTCGCGAACAGGAGTGGTTTTGATGCTCCGATTGGAGTCGTCTTGGTATGGGAGGAGCGTGGATCATGTCTTAACATATTCCAGACAACAAATCGCGGTCGGATCTCAGAAACCTTCACGAAGTTTGGGGCAAAAGACTTGTTGTGCAAGTGAGTCAAACACGTCGGTTCGCGTTGAATTCGCGAATCGGAGTGGTTTTGATGCTCCGATCGGAGTCGTCTTGGCACGGGAGGAGCGTGGATCATGTCATAACATATTCCGGACGACAAATCGCGGTCGGATCTCAGAAACCTTCATAAATTTTGAGGCAAAAGACTTGTTGCGCAAGTGAGTCAAACCCGTCGGTTGGCGTTGTATTCGCAAATCGGAGTGGTTTTGATGCTCTGATTTGAGTCGTCTTGGCATGGGAGGAGCGTGGATCATGTCTTAACATATTCCGGATGACAAATCGCGGTCGAATCTCAGAAACCTTCACGAATTACGAGGCAAAAGACTTGTTGCGCAAGTGAGTCAAACACGTCGTTTCGGGTTGTATTTGCGAAACGAAGTGGTTTTGATCCTCCGATTGGAGTCGTCTTGGCGTGGGAGGAGCGTGGATCATGTCTTAACATATTCCGGACGACAAATTGCGGGTGGTTCTCAGAAAGTTTCACGAATTACGAGGCAAAAGACTTGTTGCGCAAGTGAGTCAAACACGTCGGTTCGCGTCGTATTCGCGAACCGGAGTGGTTTTGATGGTCCGATTGGAGTCGTCTTGGAATGGGAGGAGCGTGGATCATGTCTTAACATGTTCCGGACGACAAATCGCGGTCGGATCTCAGAAACCTTCACGAATTTTGAGGCAAAAGACTTGTTGCGCAAGTGAGTCAAACACGTCGGTTCGCGTTGTATTCGCGAATCGGAGTGGTTTTGATGCTCCGATCGGAGTCGTCTTGGCACGGGAGGAGCGTGGATCATGTCATAACATATTCCGGACGACAAATCGCGGTCGGATCTCAGAAACCTTCATGAATTTTGAGGCAAAAGACTTGTTGCGCAAGTGAGTCAAACACGTCGGTTCGCGTTGTATTCGCGAATCGGAGTGGTTTTGATGCTCCGATCGGAGTCGTCTTGGCATGGGAGGAGCGTGGATCATGTCTTAACATATTCCGGACGACAAATTGCAGTCGAATCTCAGAAAACTTCAAGAATTACGAGGCAAAAGACTTGTCGCGCAAGTGAGTCAAACACGTTGGTTCGCGTCGTATTTGCGAAAAGAAGTGGTTTTGATCCTCTGATTGGAGTCCTCTTGGCACGGGAGGAGCGTGGATCATGTCTTAACGTATTCCAGATGACAAATCGCGGTTGGATCTCAAAAACATCACGAATTACGAGGCAAAAGACTTGTTGCGCAAGTGAGTCAAACACGTCGGTTCGCATTGTATTCGCGAACCGGAGTGGTTTTGATGCTCCGATTGGAGTCGTCTTGGCACGGGAGGAGCGTGGATCATGTCTTAACATATTCTGGACGACAAACCGCGGTCGAATCTCAGAAAACTTCACGAAGTTTGGGGCAAAAGACTTGTTGCGCAAGTGAGTCAAACACGTCGGTTCGCGTTGAATTCGCGAATCGGAGTGCTTTTGATGCTCCGATCGGAGTCGTCTTGGCACGGGAGGAGCGTGGATCATGTCTTAACTTATTCCGGACGACAAATCGCGGTCGGATCTCAGAAACCTTCATGAATTACGAGGCAAAAGACTTGTTGCGCAAGTGTGTCAAACAAGTCGGTTCTCGAACCGGAGTGGTTTTGATGCTCCGATTGGGGTCGTCTTAGCGTGGATCATGTCTTAACATATTCCGAACGACAAATCGCGGTCGGATATCAAAAAACTTCACGAATTACGAGGCAAAAGACTTGTTGCGCAAGTGACTCAAACACGTCGGTTCGCGTTGTATTCGCGAACGAGAGAGGTTTTGATGCTCCGATTGGAGTCGTCTTGGCATGGGAGGAGCGTGGATCATGTCTTAACATATTCCAGACGATAAATCGTCGTTGGATCTCAGAGAACTTCACGAATTACGAGGCAAGAGACTTGTTGCGCAAGTGAGTCAAACACGTCGGTTCACGTCGTATTCGCGAACCGGAGTGGTTTTGATGCTCCGATTGGAGTCGTCTCGGCGTGGGAGGACCGTGGATCATGTCTTCACATATTCCGGACGACAAATCGCGGTCGGATCTCAGAAACCTTCATGAATTACGAGGCAAAAGACTTGTTGCGCAAGTGAGTCAAACATGTCGGTTCGCGTTGTATTCGCGAACGGGAGTGGTTTTGATGCTCCGATTGGAGTCGTCTTGGCATCGGAGGAGCGTGGATCATGTCTTAACATATTCCGGACGACAAATCGCGGTCGGATCTTAGAAACCTTCACGAATTACGAGGCAAAAGACTTTTTGCGTAAGTGAGTCAAACACGTCGGTTCGCTTTGTATTCCCGAACGGGAGTGGTTTTGATGCTCCGATTGGAGTCGTCTCGGCATGGGAGGAGCGTCGATCATGTCTTAACATATTCCGGACGACAAATCGCGGTCGGATCTCAGAAACCTTCACGAATTACGAGGCAAAAGACTTGTCGCGCAAGTGAGTCAAACACGTCGGTTCGTGTTGTATTTGCGAACCGGAGTGGTTTTGATGCTCCAATTGGAGTCGTCTTGGCCTGGGAGGAGCGTGGATCATGTCTTAACATATTCCGGACGACAAATCGTGGTCGGATCTCAGAAACCTTCACGAATTACGAGGAAAAATATTTGTTGCGCAAGTGAGTGAAACACGTGGGTTCGCATTGTATTTGCGAATCGTAGTGGATTTCATGCTCCAATTGTAGTCGTCATGGCATGGGAGGAGTGTAGATCGTGTCTTAACATTTTCCGGACGACAAAACACGATCAGATCTCAGAAACCTTCACGAATTACGAGGCAAAAGACTTGTTGCGCAAGTGAGTGAAACACGTCGGTTCTCGTTGTATTTGCAAGCCGTAGTGGTTTTGCTGCTCCAATTGGAGTCGTCTTGGCATGGGAGGAGCGTGGATCATGTCTTAACATATTCCGGACGACAAATCGCGGTCAGATCTGATTCAGAACCCGAAGGTTATAAAGAACCCGAAACCCCAAACACACAATGTGGACAGAACAAGAAGACGGAATGAAACCCCCAAACTATTGAACCCCCAATTGACAATGCAAATGTAAAAGCAAATAATCGGTTGATTTAAAAAGCAAGAATGAATTCGCCACAAAGTGATTACCTTG
Source organism: Senna tora (assembly GCA_014851425.1). Taxonomy (NCBI): domain Eukaryota; kingdom Viridiplantae; phylum Streptophyta; class Magnoliopsida; order Fabales; family Fabaceae; genus Senna; species Senna tora. The sequence continues at coordinate 9,194,998 of CM026263.1, forward strand.
ATAAGAATTAATTCTTGATGCAATAGAAGAAGATAAGCACCTCTCTTATGGATTCTTCTTTCAGCCAAGAAGATGAAGAAAAGCACAAAGCTTTCTATTAAAATTCCAACTCAAATGTCCATACAAAAGTGTTAGAATCAATATTTATACTCCAAGAAAGAAAACCCTAGAATCTTAAACCAAGTAAAACCCTAATTAACTAATGGGCTAACCTAACATAACATAAACTAAAGCCCAAACACAAAAGATAATGTTTAAAATAAAACTATTGGTTCTTTCTAGCAATCATACTTAAGCCAAATTAAAATAATAAATCTGAAATAAGTGTCTTATATCACTAATGGGCTATAATTAATAAAGCCTAAATATAGTGATTTTCGCACAAAAATACAACCTAAATTTTAATAAGCATTGTAAGCCCAAAATAAGAAGATTTAGGCTTAAATAAGCCTCCACATGTATAGTACTTGGTCCAAGCTCTCCAAATTAATGTTTCCAAGCCCAATACATGTTGTGAAGCTCCATTTTCAGCCCCCTTGGTGCAAATGACGTTTTCAGAAATTATTGAAGGCACAATTACTTTTTGATTTGTCCATGTCTCTTCCTTAAGCTCCTTCAATGATTCCATGATTACGCTAGCTCTAGTTGTACCTACTCTGCTCGTAACAGGATCTCAGACCTTCACGAATTACGAGGCAAAAGACTTGTTGCGCAAGTGAGTCAAACACGTCGGTTCGCGTTGTATTTGCGAACTAGAGTGGTTTTGATGCTCCAACTGGAGTCGTCTTAGCATGGGAGGAGCGTGGATCATGTCTTATATTCCGGACGAAAAATCGCGGTCGGATCTCAGAAACCTTCACAAATTATGAGGCAAAAGACTTGTTGCGCAAGTGAGCCAAACACGTCGGTTCACGTTGTATTTGCGAACCGGAGTGGTTTTGTTGCTCCAATTGGAGTCGTAAAGGAATGGGAGGAGCGTGGATCATGTCTTAACATATTCTGGATGACAAATCGTGGTCGGATCTCAGAAACCTTCACGAATTACGAGGAAAAAGACTTGTTGCGCAAGTGAATGAAACACGTCGGTTCGCGTTGATTTGCGAACCGTAGTGGATTTCATGCTCCAATTGGAGTCGTCATGGCATGGGTGGAGCATGGATCATGTCTTAACATATTCCAGACGACAAATCGCGATCAGATCTTAGAAACCTTCACGAATTACGAGGCAAAAGACTTGTTGCGCAAGTGAGTGAAATACGTCGGTTCGCGTTGTATTTGCGCACTGTAGTGGATTTGATGTTCCAATTGGAGTCGTCATGGCATGGGAGGAGCGTGGATCATGTCGTAACATATTCGGGATGACAAATCGCTGTCGGATCTTAGAAACCTTCACGAATTACGAGGCAAAAGACTTGTTGCGCAAGTGAGTGAAACACGCCGGTTCGCGTTGTATTTGGGAACCGTATTGGATTTGATGTTCCAATTGGAATCGTCAAGGCATGGAAGGAGCGTGGATCATGTCTTAACATATTCCGGACGACAAATCGTAGTCGGACCTCAGAAAACTTCATGAATTACGAGGCAAAAGACTTGTTGCGCAAGTGAGTGAAACACGTCGGTTCGCGCTGTATTTGCAAACCAGAGTGGATTTGATGCTGGAATTGGAGTAGTCAAGGCATGGGAGAATCGTGGATCATGTCTTAACATAATCCGGACGAAAAATCGCGGTCAGATCTGAGAAACCTTCACTAATCACGAGGCAAAAGACTTGTTGCGCAAGTGAGTGAAACACGTCGGTTCGCGTTGTATTTGCGAACCGCAGTGGATTTGATGTTCCAATTGGAATCGTCATGGCATGGGAGAAGCATGGATCATGTCATAAAATATTCCACACGACAAATCGCTGTCGGATCTCAGAAACCTTCATGAATTACGAGGCAAAAGACTTGTTTTGCAAGTGAGTGAAACACGCCAGTTCGCGTTGTATTTGCGAACCGTAGTGGATTTGATGTTCCAATTGGAGTCGTCATTGCATGGGAGGAGCGTGGATCATGTCTTAATATATTCCGGATGACAAATCACGGTCAGATCTCAGAAACCTTCACGAATTACGAGGGAAAAAGACTTGTTGCGCAAGTGAGTGAAACACGTCTGTCCGCGTTGTATATGCGAACTAGAGTGGATTTGATGCTCCAATTGGAGTCGTCATGCCTTGGGAGGAGCGTGGATCATGTCTTAACATATTCCGGATGACAAATTGCGGTCGGATCTCAGAAAACTTCACGAATTACGGGGCAAAAGACTTGTCGTGCAAGTGAGTGAAACACGTCAGTTCGCGTTGTACTTGCGAACCAGAGTGGATTTTATAGTCCAATTGGAGTTGTCGTGACATGGGAGGAGCGTGGATCATGTCTTAACATATTTCGATGAAAAATTGCAGTAGGATCTCAGAATCCTTCTGGAATTATGAGGTAAAGTACTTGTCGCGCTAGTGAGTGAAACACGTCGGTGCGCGTTGTATTTGCAAACCGGATTGTCAAGACATGGGAGGGGCGTGGATCATATCTTAACATATTTCGCACGAAAAGATGTGGTTGGATCTCAGAAACCGTCACGAATTACGAGGCAAAACACTTGTTGCGCAAGTGAGTAAAACACGTCGGTTCGCGTTGTATTTGCGAACCAGAGTGGTTTTGATGCTCCCATTGGAGTCGTCATGGAATGGGAGGGGCGTGGATCTTATCTTAACATATTCCGGATGACAAATTATGGTCGGATCTCAGAAACCTTGACGTATTACGAGGCAAAACACTTGTTGCGGAAGTGTGTGAAACACGTCGGTTCGCGTTGTATTTGCGAACCGGAGTGGATTTGATGCTCCCATTGAAGTCTTCTAGGCATGGGAGGAGCGTGGATCATATCTTAACATATTTTGGATGACAAATTGTGGTCAGATCTCAGAAACCTTCACGAATTACGATGAAAAAGACTTTTTGCGCAAGTGAGTGAAACACGTCGGTTCACGATGTATTTGCGAACCGGAGTGGTTTTGATGCTCACATTAGAGTCGTCATGGTATGGGAGGGGCGTGGATCATATCGTAACATATTCCGGACGACAAATCACGGTCAGATCTCAGAAACCTTCACGAATTACGATGCAAAACACTTGTTGCGCAAGTGTGTGAAACACGTCGGTTCGCGTTGTATTTGGGAACCGAAATGGATTTGATGCTCCAATTGGAGTCGTCATGGCATGGGAGGGGCGTGGATCATGTCTTAACATATTTCGGATGCCAAATCACGGTTAGATCTTTGAAACCATCACGAATTACGAGGCAAAACACTTGTTGCGCAAGTGTGTGAAACACGTCGGTTCGTGTTGTATTTGCGAACCAGAGTGGATTTGATGCTCCAATTGGAGTCGTCATGTCATGGGAGGAGCGTGGATCATGTCTTACCATATTTCGGACGAGAAATCGCGGTCGGATCTCTGAAACCATCACGAATTTCGAGGCAAAACACTTGTTGCGCTAGTGAGTGAAACACGTCGGTTTGCGTTGTATTTATGAACCGGTGTGGTTTTGATGCTCCAATTGGAGTGGTCATGGCATGGGAGGAGCGTGGATCATGTCTTAACATATTCCGGACTACAAATCACGGTCGGATCTCTGAAACTTTCACGAATTACGAGGCAAAACACTTGTTGCACAACTGAGTGAAACACGTCGGTTCGCGTTGTATTTACGAACCAGTGTGGTTTTGATGCTCTAATTGGAGTGGTCATGGCATGGGAGGAGCGTGGATCATGTCTTAACATATTCCGGACGACAAATCGGGGTAGGATCTTAGAAACCTTAACGAATTACGATGCAAAACACTTGTTGCGCAAGTGTGTGAAACACGTCGGTTAGCGTTGTATTCGCAAACCGGAATGGATTTGATGCTCCAATTGGTGTCGTCATGGAATGGGAGGAGCGTGGATCATGTCTTAACATATTCCGCACGACGAAACGCGGTCGAATCTCAGAAACCCTCACGAATTACGATGCAATACACTTGTTGCGCAAGTGTGTGAAACACGTCGGTTTGCGTTGTATTTGCGAACCGTAGTGGATTTTGTAACACCCCAGTTCTAGACCCTTTAGAAATCAGAGTTTGAGTATAAAGAATATATCTTTGACCTAGAACCGGTGTGTTACCTATGCTTCTACCCGAATTTATTTAAACTTTTTACCCATTGATTAATTAAGCAGCACATGTTTGGGTTCTATCTCTCGGGCATCTCTTGAGCATAACAAAACTACTGCGGAAGCATGCAACATACAAACATACATACTAAAACTTTAGCTTTGTATTTACTTATAAAATATAATAAAAACCATAAGTATTATATTACATACATCATCAAAGTATTTGAGAGCCTCGTGAAAGAGAATAATCTATAAACTACTGACATTTATAGATCATAATCTTTAATCCACTTACCGGAGATAGGCTCAATCTATTATAGACAAGTGCATAACAAATTATCTATTCTCATCCCTTATCTATATCTAGTACAAAATATACCAATTAACCTTCCAAAAAGATATACTAAGGTTAATGGTTTCAAAGGGATGTACATACATAAGTTTACAAAAGTAAAGACTATATGCTTCTACTTCTTTTAGAATCTTTCTTCTCAAAAGGTCGAGCTACCCATCACTCTTGTCTCGTCTCATAGCCATCCAGGTACCTAGTCAGCTGATACACACCAACGTAATGAGGATAAACCCCAGTAATCAAATACTACCTGTTTATAAACTCGTCGTTGTGTACCACTGTGCCTTGCACAGAAATATCTGCATTCCTTTCTTATCATATATATAAAGCATGGATGTGATGTTTAACATAAAACTTATGCATGTCGTACTCTTCATGAAAAGTTTAGCATGGAAATCCTTACATGTTAGGGCATACGAAATGATATGGCATACTTACATGTCATAAAACATTGAATATGAGCACATACTTCTTAAACATGATCTTACATGTTTGAATGGTAGAGAAATAACAAACATTATAAAACATATGGGCCTTTGCCCCATTTCATGGAAAACATGTGAGCATAGGGAGCACCACCCAGTGGATACTCGCACATACAGTTCTAGTGGCTATTAATAAGTATAAATCTATAGCAATTAAGCTATTTCTGTTCTGTGTACTATCTGGAGCGTCCCCCAGTGGATCCGAGTACTATGAGATCACCCCCTTTTTCTCGGTAGGTCGTATCTCAACTTTTGCTATGGATCACCCCCTTTTCTCGGTAGGTCGTATTCGTTTTTGGTTTGTTTTACTTAGCCAAGGGAATAACTGCTACTTAAAATTTGGAGATCCCCGTCTCTTTTTAACGGTTCTTCTCATATTTGTTAATGTAAATCTTCCCTTTCTGTATGCTATCTATACAAATATGAGATGAAATATCTAGGTCCCAATTATGGTTAATCTAATTTTAAGCATGTCACTCTTGATTTGACCATACGGAGCCTACTAGCTTAAAATTAAACAACCAACACGGTGTTTTCATAAACTTTCTTCATCAATCGATTGGATGTTTTACCATCCCAAATTATGGCTCAACCGTGGAAATCCCAACGGCCGTCCCATACCGACAATTGGTCAATCGATCATGGACCTATCTATTTGCAGCACATATATGTAAGATACTGGCTCTTCTCTTTTCTATGTTATTTCTCTCTACTCGTAGCTCATATTACTTTATAAACTCTTGTCACCAAGTTTGAGAATGAAATTAGGTATTGAAAACATCATTTTAAAGTGCTTAAAAATCACTTTGCAAAATATGGGTCCATCAGCCGGCTGATTGGGGCCAATAGCCGACTGATTAGCCCTTAAGTTTGAAAAATAAAACTTTCCAGAGGCCAATCAGCCGGCTGTTAGGACCTATCAGCCGGCTGATAGCTCTCTGGAGAGCTAATTCAGCCACTTTAAAAGCACAATAGTCGACTGTTCTTAAGCCATCAGCCGGCTGTTCCAATTCTGGAAATTTCTGGGCAAAATATGCATGTTTCTGGGCAAACTATGAACATTTTCTGGAAAATTTAAACCCATCAGCCGGCTGTTCTTGGCTATCAACCGGCTGTTCTAAATCTGGAAAAATTTCTGGAAAATTTATGAATGCATCAGCCGGCTGATACAAGGCGAAAATGTTTTTAAAAACAACATTTTGTGCAAATTAAAGCCCCAAAACTTAAAAAAACAAAAGTGGAACTTAATCCATATTATTTATAGTTCAAAACCCATGAAAAACTTGCCCAAAAACAAGATTAAACTAGCTCAAATCATGGTTTTCTCTCAAACCCATACCCATTTCCAAAACCCTTCTAGATTATGTAATTTCCAGCTAAATCCAGACATGCCAATCATCATCTAACATCCATCTAATTTCATAAAACACAACGAAGCAGGTTTTTCCTCTCAAATGGCCCAAAAATTCAAAAGCTAGGTTTTGGCCATTTTCTTGAAAACTTTAATATGGAAAAGTGAGAGGTTGGTAGTTTTGTTACCTTGTTTTGAAGCTCAAATCTTGTGTTGTTGGTGTTCAGCTGAGTTTCTACGGTTCGATCCTAGCTCAAATCAAATTATCCAAGATTGAATCATTACTTTGGTCTCCAAGCTCCTCTTCAAGTTTCTCTCCCTTCTATCTAACTCTCTCTCTAGGTTGGTGGAAAATGGTGAGTGTGTGTGTGTGCTGGCTCCTCCAACGTACAAGAGGTGTCCACCAAGCCTTAGGGAGAAAATCATATTTCTCTCCCCACACACTAACTTTTCTATGCACTTAAGCCCTCTTTCTTTTAGTCCTTCCCACCTTCTTTTGTTAAAACAATGCATTTCTATATGCTTTCTAAATGCAACAATCAATGTCAAGCACAAGCATTAAGTTAGATTTAGTTAACAAACAATTATTCCATTAACTGAAAAAGGTGGATGTTACAGATTTGATGCTCCAATTGGAGTTGTCATGGCATGGGAGGAGCGTGGATTATGTCTTAACATATTCTGGACGACAAATCGCGGTCGGATCTCAGAAAACTTCACGAAATACGAGGCGAAACACTTGTTGCGCAAGTGAGTGAAACACGTCGGTTCGCGTTGTAGAACCGGAGTGGTTTTGATGCTCCAATTGCAGTCGTCATGGCATGGGAGGGGCGTGGATCATGTCTTAACATATTCCGCATCACAAATTGCGGTCGAATCTCAGAAACCTTCACGAATTACGATGCTAAACACTTGTTGCGCAAGTGTGTGAAACACGTCGGTTAGCGTTGTATTTGCGAACCGGAGTGGATTTGATGCTCCAATTGGAGTCGTCATGGCATGGGAGGAGCGTCGATCATGTCTTAAAATATTCCGGATAATAAATCACGGTCGGATCTCTGAAAACTTCATGAATTACGAGGCAAATCACATGTTGCGCAAGTGAGTGAAACACGTCGGTTCGCGTTGTATTTGCGAACCGGAAAGGATTTGATGCTCCAATTGGAGTTGTCCTCGCATGGGAGGGGTGTGGATCATGTCTTAACATATTCCGCACGACAAATCACAGTCGGATCACAGAAACCTTCACGAGTTACGAGGCAAAACACTTGTTGCGCAAGTGAGTGAAACACGTCGGTTCGCGTTGTATTTGCGAACCGGAGTGGATTGGATGCTTCAATTACAGTCGTCATGTCATGGGAGGGGCGTGGAACAAGTCTTAACATATTCCGCACGACAAATCGCGGTAGGATCACTGAAACCTTCACAAATTACGAGGTAAAACACTTGTTGCGCAAGTGAGTGAAACACGTCCGTTCGCGTTGTATTTGCAAACCGGAGTGGTTTTAATGCCCCAATTGGAGTTGTCATGGCATGGGAGGGGCGTGGAATATGTCTTAACATATTCCGAATCACAAATTGTGGTCGAATCTCAGAAACCTTCACGAATTACGATGCTAAACACTTGTTGCGCAAGTGTGTGAAACACGTCGATTAGCGTTGTATTTGCGAACCGGAGTGGATTTGATGCTCCAATTGGAGTCGCCATGGCATGGGAGGAGTGTGGATCATGTCTTAACAAATTTTGGACGACAAATCATGGTCGGATCTCATAAACCTTCACGAATTACGATGAAAGAGACTTGTTACGTAAGTGAGTGAAACACGTCGGTTCGCGTTGTATTTGCGAACCGAAGTGGTTTTGATGCTCCAATTGGAGTTTTTATGGCATGGGAGGGGCGTGGATCATGTCTTAACATATTCCGCATCACAAATCGCGGTCGGATCTCAGAAACCTTCACGAATTACGATGCAAAACACTTGAGGCGCAAGTGAGTGAAACACGTCGGTTCGCGTTGTATTTGCGAACCCGAGTGGTTTTGATGCTCCAATTGGAGTCGTCATGGCATGGGAGGAGCGTGGATCATGTCTTAACATAATTCGGACGACAAATAGCAGTCGGATTGCTGAAACCTTCACGTATTACGAGGCAAAACACTTGTTGCGCCAGTTAGTGAAAAACGTCGGTTCGCGTTGTATTTGCGAACTAGAGTGGTTTTGATGCTCCAATTGGAGTTTTCATGGCATGGGAGGGGCGTGGATCATATCTTAACATATTCCGCATCACAAGTCGTGTTCGGATCTCAGAAACATTCACGAATTACGATGCAAAGCACTTGTTGCGCAAGTGAGTGAAACACGTCGGTTCGCGCTGTATTTGCAAACCAGAGTGGATTTGATGCTGGAATTGGAGTCGTCATGGCATGGGAGGAGCGTGGATCATGTCTTAACATAATTCGGACGACAAATAGCGGTCGGATTGCTGAAACCTTCATGAATTACGAGGCAAAACACTTGTTGCGCAGGTGAGTGAAACACGTCGGTTCGCGTTGTATTTACGAACCGGAGTGGTTTTGATGCTCCAATTGGAGTTGTCATGGCATGGGAGGGGCGTGGATCATGTCTTAACATATTCCGCATCACAAATTGCGGTCGAATCTCAGAAACCTTCACGAACTACAATGCTAAACACTTGTTGCGCAAGTGTGTGAAACACGTCGGTTAGCGTTGTATTTGCGAACTGGAATGGATTTGACGCTCCAATTGGAGTCGTCATGGCATGGGAGGGGCGTCAATCATATCTTAACATATTCTGGACGACAAATCACGGTCGGATCTTAGAAACCTTCACGAATTATGAGGCAAAACACTTGTTGCGCAAGTTAGTAAAACATGTCTGTTCGCGTTGTATTTGCGAACCGGAGTGGATTTGATGCTCCAATTGGAGTTGTCATGGCATGGGAGGGGCGTGGATCATGTCTTAACATATTCTGCATCACAAATTGCAGTCGGATCTTAGAAACCTTCACCAATTACGATGCAAAACACTTGTTGCGCAAGTTTGTGAAACACGTCGACTCTTGTTGTATTTGCAAACCGGAGTGGATTTGATGCTGCAATTGCAGTCGTCATGTCATGAGAGGGGCGTGAATCATGTCTTAACATATTTCGGATGACAAAATCGGGGTCGAATCTCAGAAACCTTCACGAATTACGATGCAAAACACTTGTTGGGCAAGTGTGTGAAACACGTCGGTTCGCGTTGTATTTGCGAACCGGAGTGGTTTTGATGCTCCAATTGCAGTCGTCATAGCATGGGAGGGGCGTGGATCATCTCTTAACATATTCCGGACGAGAAATCGTGGCCGAATCTCAGAAACCTTCACGAATTAGGAGGCAAAAGACTTGTTGCGCAAGTATGTGAAACACGTCGGTTCACGTTGTTTTTGCGAACCGGAGTGGATTTGATGGTCCAATTGGAGTCGTCGTGGCATGGGAGGAGCGTGGATCAAGTCTTAACATATTCCGGACAACAAATCACCGTCGGATCTCTGAAATCTTCATGAATTACGAGGCAAAACACTTGTTGCGCAAGTGAGTGAAACACGTCGGTTCGCGTTGTATTTGCGAACCCGAGTGGTTTTGATGCTACAATTGCAGTCGTCATGGCATGGGAGGGGCGTGGATCATGTCTGATGCGGAACCCCAAGGTTATAAAGAACCCGAAACCCCGAACACACAATAAGGTCAGAACAAGAAGGCGGAAACAAACCCCCAACCTATTGAACCCCCAATTGACAATGCAAATGGAAACGCAAATAATCAGTTGATTTAAAATCAAGAATGAATTCGCCACAAGAGATTACCTTGATAAGAATAAATTCTTGATGCAATAGAAGAAGATAAGCTACCCTCTCCTATGGACTCTTCTTTCAGCCAAGAAGAAGAAAAAAGCACAAAGCTTTCTATTAAAATTCCAAACTCAAATCTCCATACAAAAGTGTTTAAAGGAGTATTTATACTCCAAGAAAGAAAACCCTAAAATCTTAAAGCAAGTAAAACCCTTATTAACTAATGGGCTAACCTAACATAACATAAACTAAAGCCCAAATACAAAAGACAATGTTTAAAATAAAATCATTGGGTCTTTCTGACAATCATACTTAAACCCAATCTAATTAAAACAATAATTCTGAAATAAGTAAGTTAAATAAGTAATGGACATTAAATAATTGGGCCTAAATATAATGATTTTCGCACAAATAATTAAGCCAAATTATAATAAGTCTTTGAAGCCCAAAATAAGAAGATTTAGGCTTAAATAAGCCTCCACATGTATAGTACTTGGTCCAAGCTCTCCAAATTAATGTTTCCAAGCCCAATACATGTTGTGAAGCTCCATTTTCAGCCCCCTTGGTGCAAATGACGTTTTCAGAAATTATTGAAGGCACAATTACTGTTTGATTTGTCCATGTCTCTTCCTTAAGCTCCTTCAATGATTCCATGATTACGCTAGCTCTAGTTGCACCTCCTCTGCTCGTATCAATGTCTTAACATATTCCGGATGACAAATTAGGGTCGGATCTCAGAAACTTTCACGAATTACGATGCAAAACACTTGTTCCGCAAGTGTGTGAAACACGTCGATTTGCGTTGTATTTGCGAACCAGAGTTGTTTTGATGCTCCAATTGGAGTCGTCATGGCATGGGAGGAGTGTGGATCATGTCTTAACATATTTCAGACGACAAATCGTGTTCGGATCTCAAAAACTTTCACGAATTACGATGAAAAAGACTTGTTGGGCAAGTGTGTGAAACACGTCGGTTCGCGTTGTATTTGCGAACCGGAGTGGTTTTGATGCTCCAATTGCAGTCGTCATAGCATGGGAGGGGCGTGGATCATGTCTTAACATATTCCGGATGACAAATCGGGGTCGAATCTCAGAAACCTTCACGAATTATGAGGCAAAACACTTGTTGCGCAAGTTAGTGAAACACGTCGGTTCACGTTGTATTTGCGAACCCGAGTGGATTTGATGCTCCAATTGGAGTCGTCATGGCATGGGAGGAGCGTGGATCTTGTCTTAACATATTCCGGACAACAAATCACCGTCGGATCTCTGAAATCTTCATGAATTACGTGGCAAAACACTTGTTGCGCAAGTGAGTGAAACACGTCGGTTCGCGTTGTATTTGCGAACCCGAGTGGTTTTGATGCTACAATTGCAGTCGTCATGGCATGGGAGGGGCGTGGATCATGTCTGATGCGGAACCCCAAGGTTATAAAGAACCCGAAACCCCGAACACACAATAAGGTCAGAACAAGAAGGCGGAAACAAACCCCCAACCTATTGAACCCCCAATTGACAATGCAAATGGAAACGCAAATAATCAGTTGATTTAAAATCAAGAATGAATTCGCCATAAGAGATTACCTTGATAAGAATAAATTCTTGATGCAATAGAAGAAGATAAGCTACCCTCTCCTATGGACTCTTCTTTCAGCCAAGAAGAAGAAAAAAGCACAAAGCTTTCTATTAAAATTCCAAACTCAAATCTCCATACAAAAGTGTTTAAAGGAGTATTTATACTCCAAGAAAGAAAACCCTAAAATCTTAAAGCAAGTAAAACCCTTATTAACTAATGGGCTAACCTAACATAACATAAACTAAAGCCCAAATACAAAAGACAATGTTTAAAATAAAATCATTGGGTCTTTCTAACAATCATACTTAAACCCAATCTAATTAAAACAATAATTCTGAAATAAGTAAGTTAAATAACTAATGGACATTAAATAATTGGGCCTAAATATAATGATTTTCGCACAAATAATTAAGCCAAATTATAATAAGTCTTTGAAGCCCAAAATAAGAAGATTTAGGCTTAAATAAGCCTCCACATGTATAGTACTTGGTCCAAGCTCTCCAAATTAATGTTTCCAAGCCCAATACATGTTGTGAAGCTCCATTTTCAGCCCCCTTGGTGCAAATGACGTTTTCAGAAATTATTGAAGGCACAATTACTGTTTGATTTGTCCATGTCTCTTCCTTAAGCTCCTTCAATGATTCCATGATTACGCTAGCTCTAGTTGCACCTCCTCTGCTCGTATCAATGTCTTAACATATCCCGGATGACAAATTAGGGTCGGATCTCAGAAACTTTCACGAATTACGATGCAAAACACTTGTTCCGCAAGTGTGTGAAACACGTCGATTTGCGTTGTATTTGCGAACCAGAGTTGTTTTGATGCTCCAATTGGAGTCGTCATGGCATGGGAGGAGTGTGGATCATGTCTTAACATATTTCAGACGACAAATCGTGTTCGGATCTCAAAAACTTTCACGAATTACGATGAAAAAGACTTGTTACGCAAGCGAGTGAAACACGTCGGTTCGCGTTGTATTTGCGAACCAGAGTTGCTTCGATGCTACAATTGGAGTTGTCATGGCATTGGAGGGGCATGGATCATGTGTTAACATATTCCGCATCACAAATCGCGGTCGGATCTCAGAAACCTTCACCAATTACGATGCAAAACACTTGTTGCGCAAATGAGTGAAACACGTCGACTCTTGTTGTATTTGCGAACCGGAGTGGATTTGATGCTGCAATTGCAGTCGTCATGTCATGAGAGGGGCGTGAATCATGTCTTAACATATTTCGGATGACAAAATCGGGGTCGAATCTCAGAAACCTTCACGAATTACGATGCAAAACACTTGTTGGGCAAGTGTGTGAAACACGTCGGTTCGCGTTGTATTTGCGAACCGGAGTGGTTTTGATGCTCCAATTGCAGTCGTCATAGCATGGGAGGGGCGTGGATCATGTCTTAACATATTCCGGATGACAAATCGGGGTCGAATCTCAGAAACCTTCACGAATTATGAGGCAAAACACTTGTTGCGCAAGTTAGTGAAACACGTCGGTTCACGTCGTATTTGCGAACCCGAGTGGATTTGATGCTCCAATTGGAGTCGTCATGGCATGGGAGGAGCGTGGATCATGTCTTAACATATTCCGGACAACAAATCACCGTCGGATCTCTGAAATCTTCATGAATTACGAGGCAAAACACTTGTTCCGCAAGTGAGTGAAACACGTCGGTTCGCGTTGTATTTGCGAACCCGAGTGGTTTTGATGCTACAATTGCAGTCGTCATGGCATGGGAGGGGCGTGGATCATGTCTGATGCGGAACCCCAAGGTTATAAAGAAACCGAAACCCCGAACACACAATAAGGTCAGAACAAGAAGACGGAAACAAACCCCCAACCTATTGAACCCCCAATTGACAATGCAAATGGAAACACAAATAATCAGTTGATTTAAAATCAAGAATGAATTCGCCACAAGAGATTACCTTGATAAGAATAAATTCTTGATGCAATAGAAGAAGATAAGCTACCCTCTCCTATGGACTCTTCTTTCAGCCAAGAAGAAGAAAAAAGCACAAAGCTTTCTATTAAAATTCCAAACTCAAATCTCCATACAAAAGTGTTTAAAGGAGTATTTATACTCCAAGAAAGAAAACCCTAAAATCTTAAAGCAAGTAAAACCCTTATTAACTAATGGGCTAACCTAACATAACATAAACTAAAGCCCAAATACAAAAGACAATGTTTAAAATAAAAACATTGGGTCCTTCTAACAATCATACTTAAACCCAATCTAATTAAAACAATAATTCTGAAATAAGTAAGTTAAATAACTAATGGGCATTAAATAATTGGGCCTAAATATAATGATTTTCGCACAAATAATTAAGTCAAATTATAATAAGTCTTTGAAGCCCAAAATAAGAAGATTTAGGCTTAAATAAGCCTCCACATGTATAGTACTTGGTCCAAGCTCTCCAAATTAATGTTTCCAAGCCCAATACATGTTGTGAAGCTCCATTTTCAGCCCCCTTGGTGCAAATGACGTTTTCAGAAATTATTGAAGGCACAATTACTGTTTGATTTGTCCATGTCTCTTCCTTAAGCTCCTTCAATGATTCCATGATTACGCTAGCTCTAGTTGCACCTCCTCTGCTCGTATCAATGTCTTAACATATTCCGGATGACAAATTAGGGTCGGATCTCAGAAACTTTCACGAATTACGATGCAAAACACTTGTTCCGCAAGTGTGTGAAACACGTCGATTTGCGTTGTATTTGCGAACCAGAGTTGTTTTGATGCTCCAATTGGAGTCGTCATGGCATGGGAGGAGTGTGAATCATGTCTTAACATATTTCAGACGACAAATCGTGTTCGAATCTCAAAAACTTTCACGAATTACAATGAAAAAGACTTGTTACGCAAGTGAGTGAAACACGTCGGTTCGCGTTGTATTTGCGAACCGGAGTTGCTTCGATGCTACAATTGGAGTTGTCATGGCATTGGAGGGGCATGGATCATGTGTTAACATATTCCGCATCACAAATCACGGTCGGATCTCAGAAACCTTCACCAATTACGATGCAAAACACTTGTTGCGCAAGTGAGTGAAACACGTCGGTTCGCGTTGTATTTGCGAACTGGAGTGGTTTTGATGCTCCAATTGGAGTTGTCATGGCATGGGAGGGATGTGGATCATGTTTTAACATATTCCGCATCACAAATCGCGGTCGAATCTCAGAAACCTTCACGAATTACGAAGCAAAACACTTGTTGCGCAAGTGTGTGAAACACGTCGGTTCGCGTTGTATTTGCGAACCGGAGTGGTTTTGATGCTCCAATTGGAGACGTTATGGCATGGGAGGAGCGTGGATGATGTTTTAACATATTCCGGATGACAAATCGCGGTCGGATCTCAGAAACATTCACGAATTATGATGAAAAAGACTTGTTACGCAAGTGAGTGAAACAAGTCGGTTCGCGTTGTATTTGCGAACCGGAGTGGTTTTTATGCTCCAATTGGAGTTGTCATGGCATGGGAGGGGTGTGGATCATGTCTTAACATATTTCACATCACAAATCGCGGTCGGATCTCAGAAACCTTAACGAACTACGAGGCAAAAGGCTTGTTGCGCAAGTGAGTGAAACACTTTGGTTCGCGTTGTATTTGTGAACCGGAGTGGTTTTGATAATCCAATTGGAGTTGTCATGGCATGGGAGGGGCGTGGATCATGTCTTAACATATTCCGCATCACATATCGCGGTCGGATCTCAGAAACTGTCACGAATTACGAGGCAAAACACTTGTTGCGCAAGTGAGTGAAACACGTCGGTTCGCGTTGTATTTACGAACCAGTGCGGTTTTGATGCTCCAATGGGAGTCGTCATCGCATGGGGGGAGTGAGGATCATGTCTTAACATATTCCGGAAGAGAAATCGCGGTCGGATCTTAGAAACCTTCACGAATTACGATGCAAAACACTTGTTGCGCAAGTGTGTGAAACACGTCGGTTCGTGTTGTATTTGCGAACCGGAGTGGATTTGATGCTCCAATTGCAGTCGTCATGTCATGAGAGGGGCGTGGATCATGTCTTAACTTATTCCGGATGACAAAATCGGGGTCGGATCTCAGAAACCTTCACGAATTACGATGCAAAACACTTGTTGCGCAAGTGTGTGAAACACGTCGGTTCGCGTTGTATTTGCGAACCAGAGTGGTTTTGAGGCTCCAATTGCAGTCGTCATGGCATGGGAGGGGCGTGGATCATGTCTTAACATATTCCGGACGACAAATTGCGGTCAGATCTCTGAAACCTTCACAAATTACGAGACAAAACACTTGTTGCGCAAGTGAGTGAGACACGTCGGTTCGCGCTGTATTTGTGAACCGGAGTGGATTTGATGCTCCAATTGGAGTCGTCATGGCATGCGAAGAGCGTGGATCATGTCTTAACATATTCCGGATGACAAATCGCGGTCGGATCTTAGGAACCTTCACGAATTACGAGGCAAAAGACTTGTTGCGCAAGTGAGTGAAACACGTCGGTTCGCGTTGTATTTGCGAACCGGAGTGGTTTTGATGCTCCCATTGGAGTCGTCATGGCATGGGAGGAGGGTGGATCATATCTTAACATATTCCGGATGACAAATCGTGGTCGGATCTCAGAAACCATCACTAATTATGAGGCAAAACATTTGTTGCGTAAGTGAGTGAAACACGTCGGTTCGCATTGTATTTGCGAACCGGAGTGGTTTTAATTCTCCAATTGGAGTTGTCATGGCATAGGAGGGGCGTGGATCATGTCTTAACATATTCTGCACGACAAATCGGCGTCGGATCTCATAAACCATGACGAATTACGAGGCAAAACACTTTTTGTGCAAGTGAGTGAAACACGTCGGTTCGCGTTGTATTTGCGAACCGTAGTGGTTTTGGTGCTCCCATTGGAGTCGTCATGGAATGGGAGGGGCGTGGATCTTGTCTTAACATATTCTGGATGGGAAATTATGGTCGGATCTCAGAAACCTTCACGTATTACGAGGCAAAAGACTTGTTGGACCAGTTAGTGAAAAACCTCGGTTCGCGTTGTATTGCGAACGAGAGTGGTTTTGATGGTCCAATTGGAGTCGTCATGGCATGGGAGTAGCATGGATCATGTCTTAACATATTCTGGTTGACAAGTCGCGGTCGGATCTCAGAAAATGTCACGAATTACGAGGCAGAACACTTGTTGCGCAAGTGAGTGAAACATATCGGTTCGGATTGTATTTGCGAACCGGAGTGGATTTCATGCTCCATTTGGACTCGTCATGGCGTGGGAGGAGCGTGGATCATGTATTAACATATTCCGGACGACAAATTGCGGTCGGACTTCAGGAACTTTAACGAATTACAAGGCAAAAGACTTGTTGCGCAAATGAGTGAAACACGTCGGTTCCCCTTTGTATCTGCGAACCGGAGTGGTTTTGATGCTCCAATTGAAGTCGTCATGGCATGGGAGGAGCGTGGATCATCTCTTAACATATTCTGGACGACAAATCGCGGTCAGATCTCTGAAACCTTTACAAATTACGAGGCAAAACAATTGTTGCGCAAGTGAGTGAAACACATCGGTTCGTGTTGTATGTGCGAACCGGAGTAGATCTGATGCTCCAATTGGAGTCATCATGGCATGGGAGGAGCGTGGATCATGTCTTAACATATTCCGGACGACAAATTGCGGTCGGATCTTAGAAACCTTCACGAATTACAAGGCAAAAAACTTGTTGCGCAAGTGAGTGAAACACGTTGGTTCGCGTTGTATTTCCGAACCGGAGTGGATTTGATGTTCCAATTGGAGTCGTCAAGGCATGGGAGGAGCATGGATCATGTCTTAACATATTCCGGTTGACAAATCGCGGTCTGGTCTCGGAAAACGTCACGAATTACGAGGCAGAACACTTGTTGCGCAAGTGAGTGAAACACATTGGTTCGTATTGTATTTGCGAACCGGAGTGGATTTGATGTTCCAATTGGAGTCTTCAAGGCATGGGAGGATCGTGGATCATATCTTAACATATTCCGGATGACAAATCGGCATCGGATCTCATAAACCATCACGAATTACGATGCAAAACACTTCTTGCGCAAGTGAGTGAAACACGTCGGTTCGAATTGTATTTGCGAACCGGAGTGGTTTTGAAGCTCCCATTGGAGTCTTCATGGCATGGGAGGAGCGTGGATCATATCTTAACATATTATGGACGACAAATCACGGTCGGTTCTCAGAAACCATCACGAATTACGAGGCAAACCACTTGTTGCGCAACAAGTCGGTTCGAATTGTATTTGCGAACCGGAGTGGTTTTGAAGCTCCCATTGGAGTCTTCATGGCATGGGAGGAGCGTGGATCATATCTTAACATATTCTGGACGAAAAATCGCGGTCGGATCTCAGAAACTATCACGAATTACGAGGCAAACCACTTGTTGCGCAAGTGAGTGAAACACGTCGGTTCGTGTTGTATTTGCGAACCAGAGTAGTTTTGATGCTCCAATTGGAGTCGTCTTGGCATGGGAGGGGCATGGATCATGTCTTAACATTTTCTGGACAACAATTCGCGGTCGAATCTCAGAAACCTTCACGAATTACGATGCAAAACACTTGTTGCGCAGGTGAGTGAAACACGTTGGTTCGCGTTGTATTTGCGAACCAGAGTGGATTTGATGCTCCAATTGGAGTTGTCATGGGATAGGGGGGAGCGTGGATCATGTCTTAACATATTCCGGATGACAAATCGCGATCGGATCTCAGAAACCTACATGAATTACGAGGCAAAACACTTGTTGCGCAAGTGAGTGAAACACATCGGTTCGCGTTGTATTTGCGAACCGGAGTGGTTTTAATTCTCCAATTGGAGTCGTCATGGCATGGGAGGGGCGCGGATCATGTCTTAACATATTCTGCATGACAAGTCGCGGTCGGATTTCAGAAACCTTCACGAATCACGATGCCAGACACTTTTTGCGCAAGTGTGTGAAACACGTCGGTTCGCGTTGTATTTGCGAACCACAGTGGTTTTGATGCTCCAATTGGAGTCGTCATGGCATGGGAGGAGCGTGGATCATGTCTTAACATATTCCAGACGACAAATCTTGGTCGGATCTCAGAAACCTTCACGAATTATGATGCAAAACACTTGTTGCGCAAGTGAGTAAAACAAATCGATTCGCGTTGTATTTGTGAACCGGAGTGGATTTAATGCTCTAATTCGAGTCGTCATGACATGGGAGGTGCGTGGATCATGTCTTAACATATTCTGGATGACAAATCGTGGTCGGATCTCATAAACCTTCACAAATTTACGAGGCAAAACACTTGTTGCGCAAGTGAGTAAAACACGTCGATTCGCGTTGTATTTGCGAACCAGAGTGATTTTGATGCTCGAATTGGAGTCATCATGGCAAGGGAAGGGCGTGGATCATGTCTTAACATATTCTGGACGAAAAATCGTGGTCGGATCTCAGAAACCTTCACAAATTTCGAGGCAAAACACTTGTTGCGTAAGTGAGTAAGACACGTCGGTTCGCGTTGTATTTGCAAAGCAGAGTGGTTTTGATGCTCCAATTGGAGTCTTCATGGCATGGGAGGGTCTTGGATCATGTCTTAACATATTTCGGACGACAAATCGCGGTTGGATCTCAGAAACATTCACGAATTACGAGGCAAAACACTTGTTGCGCAAGTGAGTGAAACACGTCGGTTCGCGTTGTATTTGCGAACCGGAGTGGATTTGATGCTCCAATTGCAGTCGTCAAGGCGTGGGAGAAGCATGGATCATGTCTTAACATATTCTGGTTGACAAGTCGCGGTCGGATCTCAGAAAATGTCACGAATTACGAGGCAGAACACTTGTTGCGCAAGTGAGTGAAACATATCGGTTCGGATTGTATTTGCGAACCGGAGTGGATTTCATGCTCCATTTGGACTCGTCATGGCGTGGGAGGAGCGTGGATCATGTATTAACATATTCCGGACGACAAATTGCGGTCGGACCTCAGGAACTTTAACGAATTACAAGGCAAAAGACTTGTTGCGCAAATGAGTGAAACACGTCGGTTCCCCTTTGTATCTGCGAACCGGAGTGGTTTTGATGCTCCAATTGAAGTCGTCATGGCATGGGAGGAGCGTGGATCATCTCTTAACATATTCTGGACGACAAATCGCGGTCAGATCTCTGAAACCTTTACAAATTACGAGGCAAAACAATTGTTGCGCAAGTGAGTGAAACACATCGGTTCGTGTTGTATGTGCGAACCGGAGTAGATCTGATGCTCCAATTGGAGTCATCATGGCATGGGAGGAGCGTGGATCATGTCTTAACATATTCCGGACGACAAATTGCGGTCGGATCTTAGAAACCTTCACGAATTACAAGGCAAAAAACTTGTTGCGCAAGTGAGTGAAACACGTTGGTTCGCGTTGTATTTCCGAACCGGAGTGGATTTGATGTTCCAATTGGAGTCGTCAAGGCATGGGAGGAGCATGGATCATGTCTTAACATATTCCGGTTGACAAATCGCGGTCTGATCTCGGAAAACGTCACGAATTACGAGGCAGAACACTTGTTGCGCAAGTGAGTGAAACACATTGGTTCGTATTGTATTTGCGAACCGGAGTGGATTTGATGTTCCAATTGGAGTCTTCAAGGCATGGGAGGATCGTGGATCATATCTTAACATATTCCGGATGACAAATCGGCATCGGATCTCATAAACCATCACGAATTACGATGCAAAACACTTCTTGCGCAAGTGAGTGAAACACGTCGGTTCGAATTGTATTTGCGAACCGGAGTGGTTTTGAAGCTCCCATTGGAGTCTTCATGGCATGGGAGGAGCGTGGATCATATCTTAACATATTATGGACGACAAATCACGGTCAGTTCTCAGAAACCATCACGAATTATGAGGCAAACCACTTGTTGCGCAACAAGTCGGTTCGAATTGTATTTGCGAACCGGAGTGGTTTTGAAGCTCCCATTGGAGTCTTCATGGCATGGGAGGAGCGTCGATCATATCTTAACATATTCTGGACGAAAAATCGCGGTCGGATCTCAGAAACCATCACGAATTACGAGGCAAACCACTTGTTGCGCAAGTGAGTGAAACACGTCGGTTCGTGTTGTATTTGCGAACCAGAGTAGTTTTGATGCTCCAATTGGAGTCGTCTTGGCATGGGAGGGGCATGGATCATGTCTTAACCTTTTCTGGACAACAATTCACGGTCGAATCTCAGAAACCTTCACGAATTACGATGCAAAACACTTGTTGCGCAGGTGAGTGAAACACGTTGGTTCGCGTTGTATTTGCGAACCAGAGTGGATTTGATGCTCCAATTGGAGTTGTCATGGGATAGGGGGGAGCGTGGATCATGTCTTAACATATTCCGGATGACAAATCGCGATCGGATCTCAGAAACCTACATGAATTACGAGGCAAAACACTTGTTGCGCAAGTGAGTGAAACACATCGGTTCGCGTTGTATTTGCGAACCGGAGTGGTTTTAATTCTCCAATTGGAGTCGTCATGGCATGGGAGGGGCGCGGATCATGTCTTAACATATTCTGCATGACAAGTCGCGGTCGGATTTCAGAAACCTTCACGAATCACGATGCCAAACACTTTTTGCGCAAGTGTGTGAAACACGTCGGTTCGCGTTGTATTTGCGAACCACAGTGGTTTTGATGCTCCAATTGGAGTCGTCATGGCATGGGAGGAGCGTGGATCATGTCTTAACATATTCCAGACGACAAATCTTGGTCGGATCTCAGAAACCTTCACGAATTATGATGCAAAACACTTGTTGCGCAAGTGAGTAAAACAAATCGATTCGCGTTGTATTTGTGAACCGGAGTGGATTTAATGCTCTAATTCGAGTCGTCATGACATGGGAGGTGCGTGGATCATGTCTTAACATATTCCGGACGACAAATCGCGGTCGGATCTCATAAACCTTCACAAATTTACGAGGCAAAACACTTGTTGCGCAAGTGAGTAAAACACGTCGATTCGCGTTGTATTTGCGAACCAGAGTGATTTTGATGCTCGAATTGGAGTCATCATGGCAAGGGAAGGGCGTGGATCATGTCTTAACATATTCTGGACGAAAAATCGTGGTCGGATCTCAGAAACCTTCACAAATTTCGAGGCAAAACACTTGTTGCGTAAGTGAGTAAGACACGTCGGTTCGCGTTGTATTTGCAAAGCAGAGTGGTTTTGATGCTCCAATTGGAGTCTTCATGGCATGGGAGGGTCTTGGATCATGTCTTAACATATTTCGGACGACAAATCGCGGTTGGATCTCAGAAACATTCACGAATTACGAGGCAAAACACTTGTTGCGCAAGTGAGTAAAACACGTCAATTCGGGTTGTATTTGCGAACCAGAGTGATTTTGATGCTCCAATTGGAGACGTCATGGCATGGGAGGAGTGTGGATCATTTCTTAACATATTCTGGATGAAAAATCACGGTCGGACTTCAGAAACTTTCACAAATTACGATGCAACACACTTGTTGCGCAAGTCAGTGAAACACATCTGTTCGTATTGTATTTGCAAAGCGGAGTGGATTTGATGCTCCAATTGGAGTCGTCATGGCATGGGTGGAGCGTGGATCATGTCTTAACATATTCTGGACGAGAAATTGAGGACGGATCTCAGAAACCTTCACGAATTACGAGGGAAAACACTTGTTGCGCAAGTGAGTGAAAGACGTCGGTTCACGTTGAAATTACTAACCGGGGTGGTTTTGATGCTCCAATTGGAGTCGTCAGGGCATGGGAGGAGCGTGGATCATGTCTTAACATATTCCGGACAAAAAATCATGGTTGCATCTTAGAAACCTTCACGAATTATGAGGCAAAACAAATGTTCTACAAGTGAGTGAAACACGTCGGTTCCCCTTGTAATTGCGAACCGGAGTGGTTTTGATGCTCCAATTGGAGTCGTTATGGCATGGGAGGGGTGTGGATCATATCTAAACATATCCCGGATGACAAATTGCGGTCGGATCTCAGAAACCTTCACGAATTACGATGCAAAACACTTGTTGCGCAAGTGTGTGAAACACATCGGTTCGCGTTGTATTTGCGAACTGGAGTGGATTTGATGCTCCAATTGGAGTCGTCATGGCATGGGGGGAGCGTGGGTCATGTCTAAACATATTCCAGATGACAAATCGCGGACGGATCTCAGAAACTTTCACGAATTACGATGAAAAAGACATCTTGCGCAAGTCAGTGAAACATATCGGTTCGGGTTGTATTTGCGAACCGGAGTGGTTTTGATGCTCCAATTGGAGTCGTTAAGGCTTGGGAGGAGCGTGGATCATGTCTTTACATACTCCGAACGACAAATCATGATCGGATCTCAAAAACCTTCACGAATTACGATGCAAAAGACTTGTTGCGCAAGTGAGTGAAACACATCGGTTCGCATTGTATTTGCGAACCGTAGTCGATTTGATGTTCCAATTGGAGTCGTCAAGGCATGGGAGGGGCGAGGATCCTGTCTTAACATATTCCGGAAGGCAAATCGCAGTCGGATCTGAGAAACCTTCACGAATTACGATGCAAAACACTTGTTGCGCAAGTGAGTAGAACACGTCGATTCGCGTTGTATTTGCGAACCGGAGTGGATTTAATGACCCAATTGGAGTCGTCATGGCATGGGAGGAGTGTGGATCATGTCTTAACATATTCCGGATGACAAATCGCGGTCGGATCTCATAAACCTTCACAAATTTACGAGGCAAAACACTTGTTGCGCAAGTGAGTAAAACACGTCGATTCGCGTTGTATTTGCGAACCGGAGTGATTTTGATGCTCCAATTGGAGTCATCTTGGCAAGGGAGGGGTGTGGATTATGTCTTAACATATTCCGGACGAAAAATCGTGGTCAGATCTCAAAAACATTCACGAATTTCGAGGCAAAACACTTGTTGCGCAAGTGAGTAAGACACGTCGGTTCGCGTTGTATTTGCAAAGCGGAGTGGATTTGATGCTCAAATTGGAGTCGTCATGGCATGGGAGGAGTGTGGATCATGTCTTAACATATTCCGGACGAAAAATTGTGGTCGAATCTATGAAACCTTCACGAAATACGAGGCAACACAATTGTTGCGGAAGTGTGTGAAACACGTCAGTTCGTGTTGTATTTGCGAACTGAAGTGGATTTGATGCTCCAATTGGAGTCGTCATGGCATGGAAGGAGCGTGGATCATGTCTTAACATGTTCTGAACGACAAATCGCGGTCGGATCTGAGAAATCTTCACGAATTACAAGGCAAAAGACTTGTTGCGCAAGTGATTAAAACATGTCGGTTCGTGTTGTATTTGCGAACCGGAGTGATTTTGATGCTCCAATTGGAGACGTCAGGGCATGGGAGGAGCGTGGTTCATGCCTTAACATATTCCGGGTGAAAAATCGAGGTCGAATCACAGAAACTTTCACGAATTACGATGCAAAACACTTGTTGCGCAATTGAGTGAAACACGTCGGTTAGCGTTGTATTTGCGAACCGTAGTGGATTTGATGCTCCAATTGGAGTCGTCATGGCATGGGAGGAGCGTGGATCATTTCTTAACATATTTTGGACGAGAAATCGGGGGCGGATCTCAGAAACCTTCACGAATTACTTGGGCAAACACTTGTTGCGCAAGTGAGTAAATCACATCGGTTCACGTTGAAATTACTATCCGGGGTGGTTTTGATGCTCCAATTGGAGTCGTCATGGCATGGGAAGAGCGTGGATCATGTCTTAACATATTCCGAACAACAAATCGTGGTTGCTTGTCAGAAACCTTCACGAATTGTGAACCGGAGTGGTTTTGATGCTCCAATTGGAGTCGTCATGGCATGGGACGGGCGTGGTTCATGTCTTAACATATCCCGGATGACAAATCGTGGTCGGATCTCAGAAACCTTCACGAATTACGAGGGAAAACACTTGTTGCGCAAGTGAGTGAATCACGCCGGTTCAATTTGAAATTGCGAACCGGAGTGGTTTTGATGTTCCAATTGGAGTCTTCATGGCATGGGAGGGGCGTGGATCTTGTCTTAACATATTCTGGATGACAAATTGAGGTCAGATCTCTAAAAACTTCACGAATTACGAGGAAAAACACTTGTTGCGCAGGTGAGGGAAACACTTCCGTTCACGTTGTATTTGCGAACGAAAGTGGTTTTGATGCTCCAATTGGAGTCCTCATGGCATGGGAGGAGCGTGGATCATGTCTTAACATATTTCGGACGAAAAATCGCGGTCGGATCTCCGAGACCTTCATGAATTACGATGCAAAGGACTTGTTGCGCAAGTGCGTGAAACACGTCGGTTTGCCTTGTATTTGCGAACCAGAGTGGTTTTGATGCTCCAATTGGAGTCGTCATGGCATGGGAGGAGCGTGGATCATGTCTTAACATATTTCGGACGAAAAATCGCGGTTGGATCTCAGAAACCTTCACGAATTACGATGAAAAAGACATGTTGCGCAAGTCAGTGAAACACGTCGGTTCTCGTTGTATTTTCGAACCGTAGTGGTTTTGATGCTCCAATTGGAGTCGTCATGGCATGGGAGGAGCGTGGATCATGTCTTAACATATTCCGGACGACAAATCGCGGTCGGATCTCAGAAACCTTCACGAATTACGATGAAAAAGACATGTTGCGCAAGTCAGTGAAACACGTCGGTTCGCCTTGTATTTGCGAATCGGAGTGGTTTTGATGCTCCAATTGGGGTCGTCTTGGCATGGGAGGAGCGTGGATCATGTCTTAACACATTCCGGACGACAAATCGCGGTCGGATCTCAGAAACTTTAACGAATTACAAGGCAAAAGACTTGTTGCGCAAATGAGTGAAACACGTTGGTTCCCCTTTGTATTTGCGAACCAGAGTGGTTTTGATGCTCCAATTGGAGTCGTCACGGCATGGGAGGAGCATCGATCATGTCATAACATACTCGGGACGAGAAATCACGGTCGGATATCAGAAACCTTCATGAATTACGGTGAAAAAGAGTTGTTGCGCAAGTCAGTGAAACACGTCCGTTCGCGTTGTATTTGCGAACCGGAGTGGTTTTGATGCTCCAATTGGAGTCGTCATGGCATGGGAGGAGCGTGGATCATGTCTTAACATATTCCGGACGAAAACTTGCGGTTGGATCTCAGAAACCTTCACGAATTACGAGGCAACACAATTGTTGCGCAAGTGTGTTAAACACGTCGGTTCGCGTTGTATTCGCAAACCGGAGTGGATTTGATGCTCAAATTGGAGTCGTCATGGCATGGGAGGAGCGTGGATCATGTCTTAACATATTCCGGACAAAAAAATGCGATCAGATCTCAGACACCTTCACGAATTACTCGGCAAAAGACTTGTTGAGCAAGTGAGTTAAACACGTCGGTTCGCATTGTATTTGCGAACTGGAGTGGTTTGATGCTTCAATTGGAGTCGTCATGGCATGCGAAGAGTATGGATCATGTCTTAACATATTCCGGACGAAAAATCACGGTCGGATCTAAGAAACCTTCACGAAATACGAGGCCACACAATTGTTGCACAAGTGTGAGAAACACGTCGGTTCACGTTGTATTTGCGAACCGAAGTGGATTTAATGCTCCAATTGGAGTCGTCATGGCATGGGAGGAGTGTGGATCATGTCTTAACATATTCCAGACGATAAATCACGGTCGGATCTCAAAAACCTTCACGAATTACGATGAAAAAGACATGTTGCGTAAGTTAGTGAAACATGTCGGTACGCGATGTATTTGCGAATTGGAGTGGTTTTGATGCTCCAATTGGAGTCGTCATGGCATGGTAGGAGCGTGGATCATGTCTTAACATATTCCGGATGACAAATTGCGGTCAGATCTCCGCAACCTTTACGAATTACGAGGCAAAAGACTTGTTGTGCAAGTGAGTTAAACACGTCGGTTCGCGTTGTATTTGCGAACCGAAGTGGTTTTGATGCTCTAATTGGAGTCGTCATGGCATGAGAGGAGCATGGATCATATCTTAACATATTCCGGACGACAAATCGGCGTCGGATCTCAGAAACCATCACGAATTAAGAGGCAAAACACTTGTTGCACAAGTGAGTGAAACACGTCGGTTCGCGTTGTATTTGCGAACCAGAGTGGTTTTGATGCTCCCATTGGAGTCGTCATGGCATGGGAGGAGTGTGGATCATGTACTAACATACTCCAGAAGAAAAATCGGGGTCGGATCTTAGAAACCTTCACGAATTACGATGCAAAGCACTTGTTGCGCAAGTCAGTTAAACACGTCGGTTCGCGTTGTATTTGCGAACCGGAGTGGTTTTGATGCTCCCATTGGAGTCGTCATGGCATGGGAGGAGCCTGGATCATGTCTTAACATATTCTGGAAGACAAATCACGGTCGAATCTCAGAAACCTTCACGAATTACGATGCAAAACACTTAATGCGCAAGTGAGTTAAACACGTCGGTTCACGTTGTATTTGCGAACCGGAGTGGTTTTGATGCTTTAATTGGTGTCGTCATGGCATGGGAGGAGTGGGGTCATGTCTTAACATATTTCAGAGGAAAAATCGCGTTCGGATCTCAAAAACCATCACAAATTACGATGTAAAACACTTGTTGCGCAAGTGAGTTAAACACGTCGGTTCGCGTTGTATTTGGGAACCAGAGTGGTCTGGATGATCCAATTGGATTCGTCATGGCATGGGGGGAGCGTGGATCATGTCTTAACATATTCCGGACGACAAATCGCGGTCGGATCTCAGAAACCTTCACGAATTATGAGGCAAAAGACTTGTTGCGCAAGTGAGTGAAACACGTCGGTTCGCGTTGTATTTGTGAACCGAAGTGGTTTTGATGCTCCCAATGGAGTCGTCGTGGCTTGGGAGGAGCGTCGATCATGTCTTAACATATTCCGGACGACAAATCACGGTCGGATCTCAGGAACCTTCACGAATTACGATGCAAAACATTGTTGCCAAGTG
>CM026263.1:9222881-9288520 GCA_014851425.1 Senna tora
TTTTTTTCACTACTATATTTTTTTTCACTTTCTTTTCAGAATTTTTTTTTTCTTTTTTTTGTGAATATATGAAACAAAGTCAAAATACCCAGAAAATAAAATTTCCAGAATCACAAACAATGAAATAAGCAACTACAACACAGAAATTGCAGAAATATTCTTTGTAAAACTAGGTATAACTTCACGAAGAGAACTCGGATTCATGCGATTCGAAACCGAGATGAAAGATGAGATTGCGAAACCTACAAACGACATACTACACGTTGCATAACTCAATGGAAAAAGTGGTCGAAAACACGAATTAAAAACGACGTTCAGAATTTCAGGACACAAACCGAAAACAAGAACACAAACTCAGATTATTTTTTTTTTCGAATAAAAACACAAGATCAGAATAAAATAAATGAGATAAACAAGAATTTATCCCAATCCACGTCTCTGGTACCAAATAATGCGGAACCCCAAGGTTATAAAGAACCCGAAACCCCGAACACACAATAAGGTCAGAACAAGAAGACGGAAATAAACCCCCAACCTATTGAACCCCCAATTGACAACGCAAATGGAAATGCAAATAATCAGTTGATTTAAAATCAAGAATGAATTCGCCACAAGAGATTACCTTGATAAGAATAATTCTTGATGCAATAGAAGAAGATAAGCTACCCTCTCCTATGGACTCTTCTTTCAGCCAATAAGAAGAAGAAAAGCTCAAAGCTCTCTATTAAAATTCCAAATCCAAATCTCCCTACAAAAGTGTTTAAAGGAGTATTTATACTCCAAGAAAGAAAACCCTAAAATCTTAAAGCAAGTAAAACCATAATTAACTAATGGGCTAACCTAACATAACATAAACTAAAGCCCAAATACAAAAGACAATGTTTAAAATAAAAACATTGGGTCTTTCTAACAATCATACTTAAACCCAATCTAATTAAACAATAATTCTGAAATAAGTAAGTTAAATAACTAATGGACATTAAATAATTGGGCCTAAATATAATGATTTTCGCACAAATAATTAACCCAAATTATAATAAGTCTTTGAAGCCCCAAATAAGAAGATTTAGGCTTAAATAAGCCTCCACATGTATAGTACTTGGTCCAAGCTCTCCAAATTAATGTTTCCAAGCCCAATACATGTTGTGAAGCTCCATTTTTAGCCCCCTTGGTGCAAATGACGTTTTCAGAAACTATTGAAGGCACAATTACTGTTTGATTTGTCCATGTCTCTTCCTTAGGCTCCTTCAATGATTCCATGATTACGCTAGCTCTAGTTGCAAGTCCTCTGCTCGTATCAGGATCTCAGAAACTTTCACGAATTACGATGCAAAACACTTGTTGCGCAAGTGAGTGAAACACGTCAGTTCCCGTTGTATTTGCGAACCGGAGTTGTTTTGATGCTCCAATTGGAGTCGTCATGGCATGGGAGGACCGTGGATCATGTCTTAACATATTTCGGACGACAAATCGTGGTCGGATCTCAGAAATCATCACGAATTACGATGAAAAAGACTTGTTGCGCAAGTGAGTGAAACACGTCGGTTCGCATTCTATTTGCGAACCGGAGTGGTTTTGATGCTCGCATTGGAGTCGTCATGGCATGGGAGGAGCGCGGATCATATCTTA
The DNA here is from genome assembly GCA_014851425.1 of Senna tora. Lineage (NCBI taxonomy): Eukaryota > Viridiplantae > Streptophyta > Magnoliopsida > Fabales > Fabaceae > Senna > Senna tora. The sequence goes on from CM026263.1 coordinate 9,224,511, forward strand.
ACATATTTCGGACGACAAATCACAGTCAGATCTCAGAAACCATCACGAACTTTGGACGACAATTCGCGGTCGGATCTTAGAAACCTTCACGAATTACGAGGCAAAAGACTTGATGCCAAGTGAGTGAAACACGTCGGTTCGCGTTGTATTTGCGAACCGGAGTGGTTTTGATGCTCCCATTGGAGTCGTCATGGCATGGAAGGGGCGTGGATCTTATCTTAACATATTCCGGACGACAAATTATGGTCGGATCTCAGAAACCTTCACGTATTACGAGGCAAAACACTTGTTGCGCCAGTTAGTGAAAAACGTCGGTTCGCGTTGTATTTGCGAACTAGAGTGGTTTTGATGCTCCAATTGGAGTTTTCATGGCATGGGAGGGGCGTGGATCATATCTTAACATAATCCGGACGACAAATTACGGTCGGATCACAGAAACCTTCACAAATTACGAGGCAAAACACTTGTTGTGCAAGTGAGTGAAACACGTCGGTTCGCGTTGCATTTGCGAAACGGAGTGGATTTGATGCTCCAATTGGAGTCTTCATGCCATCGGAGGAGCGTGGATGATGTATTAACATATTGCGGATGACAAATCGCGATCAGATCTCTGAAACCTTCACGAATTACGAGGCAAAACACTTGTTGTGCAGGTGAGTGAAACACATCGGTTCGCGTTGTATTTGCGAACCGGAGTGGTTTTGATGCTCCAATTGGAGTCTTCATGGCATGGGAGGGGCGTGGATCATATCTTAACATAATCCAGACGAAAAATTGCGGTCTGATCTCAGAAACCGTCACGAATTACGAGGCAAAACACTTGTTGCGCAAGTGAGTAAAACACGTCGGTCCACGTTGTATTTGCGAACCGGAATGGATTTGATGCTCCAATTGCAGTCGTCATTGCATTGGAGGCGCGTGGATCATGTGTTAACATATTCCGGACGACAAATCGGGGTCGGATTTCAGAAACCTTCACGAATTACGATGCAAAATACTTGTTGCGCAAGTGTGTGAAACACGTCGATTCGCGTTGCATTTGAGAACCAGAGTTATTTTGATGCTCCAATTGGAGTCGTCAAGGCATGGGAGGAGCGTCGATCATGTCTTAACATATTCCGGAGGAGAAATCACGGTTAGATCTCAGAAACCTTAACGAATTACTAGCCAAAAGACTTGTTGCGCATGTGAGTGAAATACATCGGTTCGCTATGTATATGCGAAACAGAGTGGATTTGACGTTCCAATTGGAGTCGTCAAGGCTTGGGAGGAGTGTGGATCATGTCTTAACATATTTCGGACCACAAATCAGGGTCGGATCTCATAAACCTTCACGAATTACGATGAAGAAGACTTGTTGCGCAAGTGAGTGAAACACGTCGGTTCGTGTTGTATTTGCGAACCGGAGTGCTTTTGATGCTCCAATTGGATCATATCTTAACATATTCCGGACGAAAAATCGTGGTCGGATCTTTGAAACCGTCATGAATTACGAGGCAAAACACTTGTTGCGAAAGTGAGCGAAACACGTCGGTTCACGTTGTATTTGCGAACCGGAGTGGTTTTGATGCTCCAATTGCAGTTGTCATGGCATTGGAGGGGCGTGGATCATGTCTTAACATATTCCGGATGACAAATCGGGGTCGGATCTCAGAAAGCTTCACGAATTACGATGCAAAACACATGTTGCGCAAGTGTGTGAAACACGTCGGTTCGCGTTGTATTTGCGAACCGGAATGGATTTGATGCTCCAATTGGAGTCGTCATGGTATGGGAGGAGCGTGGATCTTGTCTTAACATATTCCGCATGAAAAAACGCGGTCGGATCTCAGAAACCTTCTTGAATTACGATGCAAAACACTTGTTCCGCAAGTGAGTGAAACACATCGGTTCGCGTTGTATTTGCGAAGCGGAGTGGTTTTGATGCTCCAATTGCAGTCGTCATGGCATGGGAGGGACGTGGATTATGTTTTAACATATTCCGGATGCCAAATCGCGGTCAGTTCTCTGAAACCATCACGATTTACGAGGCAAAACACTTGTTGCGCAAGTGTGTGAAACACATCGGTTCGCGTTGTATTTGCGAACCGGAGTGGATTTGATGCTCCCATTGAAGTCGTCTAGGCATGGGAGGAGCGTGGATCATATCTTAACATATTTTGGATGAAAAATTGCGGTCAGATCTTTGAAACCATCACGAATTTCGAGGCAAAACACTTGTTGCGCTAGTGAGTGAAACACGTCGGTTTGCGTTGTATTTATGAACCGGTGTGGTTTTGATGCTCCAATTGGAGTGGTCATGGCATGGGAGGAGCGTGGATCATGTCTTAACATAATCCGGATGCCAAATCGCGGTCAGATGTCTGAAACCATCACGAGTTACGAGGCAAAACACTTGTTGCACAAGTGAGTGAAACACGTCGGTTCGCGTTGTATTTACGAACCGGTGTGGTTTTGATGCTCCAATTGGAGTCGTCATGGAATGGGAGGAGCGTGGATCATGTCTTAACATATTCCGCACGACAAAATGCGGTCGGATGCCAGAAACCCTCACGAATTACGATGCAAAACACTTGTTGCGCGAGTGAGTGAAACACGTCGGATCGCGTTGTATTTGCGAACCAGAGTGGTTTTGATGGCACAATTAGAGTCATCATGGCATGGTAGGAGCGTTGATCATGTGTTAGCATATTTCGGACGAGGAATCGTGGTCGGATCTCAGTAAATATCATGAATTAAGTGGGGAAAGACTTGTCGGGCAAGTGAGTGAAACACGTCGGTTCGCGTTGTATTTGCGAACCGGAGTGGTTTTGATGCTCCAATTGCAGTCGTCATGGCATGGGAGGGGCGTGGATCATGTCTTAACATATTCCGAATGCCAAATCGTGGTCAGATCTCTGAAACCATCACGAATTACGAGGCAAAACACTTGTTGCGCAAGTGTGTGAAACACGTCAGTTCGCGTTGTATTTGCGAACCGGAGTGGATTTGATGCTCCAATTGGAGTTGTCATGGCATGGGAGGGGCGTGGATCATGTCTTAACATATTCCGGACAACATCACCGTCGGATCTCTGAAATCTTCATGAATTACGAGGTAAAACACTTGTTGCGCAAGTGTGTGAAACACGTCGGTTCGCGTTGTATTTGCGAACCAAAGTGGATTTTGTGGTCCAATTGGAGTCGTCATGGCATGGGAGTAGCGTGAATCATGTCCTAACATATTCCGTACGAGAAATCACGGTCGGATCACAGAAACCTTCATGATTTACGAGGCAAAGGACTTGTTGCACAAGTAAGTGAAACACGTCGGTTCGCGTTGTATTTGCGAACCGGAGTGGATTTGATGCTCCAATTACAGTCGTCATGTCGTGGGAGGGGCGTGGATCATGTCTTAACATATTCCGTACAACAAATCGCAGTAGGATCACTGAAACCTTCACAAATTACGAGGTAAAACACTTGTTGCGCAAGTGAGTGAAACACGTCGGTTCGCGTTGTATTTGCGAACCGGAGTGGTTTTGATGCTCCAATTGGAGTTGTCATGGCATGGGAGGGGCGTGGAATATGTCTTAACATATTCCGCATCACAAATTGCGGTCGAATCTTAGAAACTTTCACGAATTACGATGCTAAACACTTGTTGCGCAAGTGTGTGAAACACGTCGATTATCGTTGTATTTGCGAACCGGAGTGGATTTGATGCTCCAATTGGAGTCGTCATGGCATGGGAGGAGTGTGGATCATATCTTAAAATATTCCGGATGACAAATTGCGGTCGGATCTCAGAAACCTTCACGAATTACGAAGCAAAACACTTGTTGCGCAAGTGAGTGAAAAACAACGGTTCGCCATGTATTTGCGAACTGGAGTGGTTTTGATGCTCCAATTGGAGTTGTCATGGCATGGGAGGGGCGTGGAATATGTCTTAACATATTCCGCATCACAAATTGCGGTCGAATCTCAGAAACTTTCACGAATTACGATGCTAAACACTTGTTGCGCAAGTGTGTGAAACACGTCGATTAGCGTTGTATTTGCGAACCGGAGTGGATTTGATGCTCCAATTGGAGTCGTCATGGCATGGGAGGAGTGTGGATCATGTCATAACATATTTTGGACGACAAATCATGGTCGGATCTCATAAACCTTAACGAATTACGATGAAAGAGACTTGTTACGTAAGTGAGTGAAACATGTCGGTTCGCATTGTATTTGCGCACCGGAGTGGTTTTGATGCTCCAATTGGAGTTTTCATGGCATGGGAGGGGCGTGGATCATTTCTTAACATATTCCGCATCACAAATTGCGGTCGGATCTCAGAAACCTTCACGAATTACGATGCAAAACACTTGTTGCGCAAGTGAGTGAAACATGTCGGTTCGCGTTGTATTTGCGAACCCGAGTGGTTTTGATGCTGCAATTGGAGTCGTCATGGCATGGGAGGAGCGTGGATCATGTCTTAACATAATTCGAACGACAAATCGCGGTCGGATCGCTGAAACCTTCATGAATTATGAGGCAAAACACTTGTTGCGCAAGTGAGTGAAACACGTCGGTTCGCGTTGTATTTGCGAACCGGAGTGGTTTTGATGCTTCAATTGGAGTTGTCATGGCATGGGAGGGGCGTGGATCATGTCTTAACATATTCCGCATCACAAATTGCGGTCGAATCTTAGAAACCTTCACGAATTACGATGCTAAACACTTGTTGCGCAAGTGTGTGAAACAAGTCGGTTAGCGTTGTATTTGCGAACCGGAGTGGATTTGACACTCCAATTGGAGTCGTCATGGCATGGGAGGGGCGTCAATCATATCTTAACATATTCTGGACGACAAATCACGGTCGGATCTCAGAAACCTTAACGAATTATGAGGCAAAACACTTCTTGCGCAAGTTAGTGAAACATGTCTGTTCGCGTTGTATTTGCGAACCGGAGTGGATTTGATGCTCCAATTGGAGTTTTCAAAGCATGGGAGGGGCGTGGATCATGTCTTAACATATTCCGCATCACAAATTGCAGTCGAATCTTAGAAACCTTCACGAATTACGATGCAAAACACTTGTTGCGCAAGTTTGTGAAACACGTCGACTCTTGTTGTATTTGCGAACCGGAGTGGATTTGATGCTGCAATTGCAGTCGTCATGTCATGAGAGGGGCGTGGATCGTGTCTTAACATATTTCGGATGACAAAATCGGGGTCGAATCTCAGAAACCTTCACGAATTACGATGCAAAACACTTGTTGGGCAAGTGTTTGAAACACGTCGGTTCGCGTTGTATTTGCGAACCGGAGTGGTTTTGATGCTCCAATTGCAGTCGTCATAGTATGGGAGGGGCGTGGATCATGTCTTAACATATTCCAGATGACAAATCGGGGTCGAATCTCAGAAACCTTCACGAATTACGAGGCAAAACACTTGTTGCGCAAGTTAGTGAAACACGTCGGTTCGCGTTGTATTAGCGAACCCGAGTGGATTTGATGCTCCAATTGGAGTCGTCATGGCATGGGAGGAGCGTGGATCATGTCTTAACATATTCCGGACAACAAATCACCATCGGATCTCTGAAATCTTCATGAATTATGAGGCAAAACACTTGTTGCGCAATTGAGTGAAACACGTCGGTTCACGTTGTATTTGCGAACCGGAGTGGTTTTGATGCTACAATTGCAGTCGTCATGGCATGGGAGGGGCGTGGATCATGTCCTAACATATTCCGAATGACAAATTAGGGTCGGATCTCAGAAACTTTCACGAATTACGATGCAAAACACTTGTTGCGCAAGTGTGGGAAACACGTCGATTCGCGTTGTATTTGCGAACCAGAGTTGTTTTGATGCTCCAATTGGAGTCGTCATGGCATGGGAGGAGTGTGGATCATTTCTTACCATATTTCAGGCGACAAATCGTGTTCGGATCTCAAAAACTTTCACGAATTACGATAAAAAGACTTGTTACGCAAGTGAGTGAAACACGTCGGTTCGCGTTGTATTTGCGAACCGGAGTGGTTTTGATGCTACAATTGGAGTTGTCATGGCATGGGAGGGGCATGGATCATGTCTTAACATATTCCGCATCACAAATTGCGGTCGGATCTCAGAAACCTTCACGAATTACGATGCAAAACACTTGTTGCGCAAGTGAGTGAAACACGTTGGTTCGCGTTGTATTTGCGAACTGGAGTGGTTTTGATGCTCCAATTGGAGTTGTCATGGAATGGGAGGGATGTGGATCATGTATTAACATATTCCGCATCACAAATCGTTTTTGGATATCAGAAACCTTCACGAATTACGATGCAAAACTCTTGTTGCGCAAGTGTGTGAAACTCGTCGGTTCGCGTTGTATTTGCAAACCGGAGTGGTTTTGATGTTCCAATTGGAGTCTTCATGGCATGGGACGGGCGTGGATCATGTCTTAACATATTCAGCATCACAAATCGCGGTCGGATCTCAGAAACCTTCACGAATTATGAAGCAAAACACTTGTTGCGCAAGTGTGTGAAACACGTCGGTTCGCGTTGTATTTGCGAACCAGAGTGGTTTTGATGCTCCAATTGGAGACGTCATGGCATGGGAGGAGCGTGGATGATGTCTTAACATATTCCGGATGACAAATCGCGGTCGGATCTCAGAAACATTCACGAATTATGATGAAAAAGACTTGTTACGCAAGAAAGTGAAACAAGTCGGTTCGCGTTGTATTTGCGAACCAAAGTGGTTTTGATGCTCCAATTGGAGTTGTCATGGCATGGGAGGGGCGTTGATCATGTCTTAATATTCCACATCACAAATCGCGGTCGGATCTCAGAAACCTTCACGAATTACGAGGCAAAAGGCTTGTTGCGCAAGTGAGTGAAACACCTTGGTTCGCGTTGTATTTCTGAACCGGAGTGATTTTGATAATCCAATTGGAGTTGTCATGGCATGGGAGGGGCGTGGATCATGTCTTAACATATTCCGCATCACAAATCGCGGTCGGATCTCAGAAACTGTCACGAATTGTGAGGCAAAACACTTGTTGCGCAAGTGAGTGAAACACGTCGGTTCGCGTTGTATTTACGAACCAGTGCGGTTTTGATGATCCAATGGGAGTCGTCATGGCATGGGGGGAGTGAGGATCATGTCTTAACATATTCCGGAAGAGAAATCGCGGTCGGATCTTAGAAACCTTCACGAATTACGATGCAAAACACTTGTTGCGCAAGTGTGTGAAACACGTCGGTTCGTGTTGTATTTGCGAACCGGAGTGGATTTGATGCTCCAATTGCAGTCGTCATGTCATGAGAGGGGCGTGGATCATGTCTTAACTTATTCCGGATGACAAAATCGGGGTCGGATCTCAGAAATCTTCACAAATTACGATGCAAAACACTTGGTGCGCAAGTGTGTGAAACACGTCGGTTCGCGTTGTATTTGCGAACCGGAGTGGTTTTGTTGCTCCAATTGCAGTCGCCATGGCATGGGAGGGACGTGGATCATGTCTTAACTTATTCCAGATGACAAATTGGGGTCGAATCTCAGAAACCTTTGCGAATTACGAGGTGTAACACTTGTTGCTTAAGTGAGTGAAACACGTCGGTTCGCGTTGTATTTGCAAACCCGAGTAGATTTGATGCTCCAATTGGAGTCGTCATGGCATGGGAGGAGCGTGGATCGTTTCTTAACATATTCCGGACGACAAATTACGGTCGGATCTCTGAAAACCTTCACAAATTACGAGGCAAAACACTTGTTGCGTAACTGAGTGAAACATGTCGGTTCGCGTTGCATTTGCGAACCCTAGTGGTTTTGATGCTCCAATTGGAGTCGTCATGCATGGGAGGGGCGTGGATCATATCTTAACATATTCTGGACGACAAATCGCGGTCGGATCTCAGAAACCATCACGAATTACGAGGCAAAACACTTGTTGCGCAAGTGAGTGGAACACAATTCGATTCGCGTTGTATTTGCGAACCAGAGTGGATTTGATGCTCCAATTGTAGTCATCTTGGCATGGGAGGACCATGGATCATGTCTTAACATAATTCGGACGACAAATTGCGGTCGGATCGCTGAAACCTTCATGAATTACGAGGCAAAACACTTGTTGCGCAAGTGAGTGAAACACGTCGGTTCGCGTTGTATTTGCGAACCGGAGTGGTTTTGATGCGCCAATTGGAGTCTTCATGGCACGGGAGGGGCGTGGATCATATCTTAACATATTCCAGACGAGAAATCGCGGTCGGATCTCAGAAACCATCACGAATTACGAGGCAGAACACTGGTTGCGCAAGTGAGTGAAACACGTCGGTTCGCGTTGTATTTTTGAACCGGAGTGGATTTGATGCTCCAATTGGAGTCGTCATGGCATGGGAGGAGCGTGGATCATGTCTTAACATATTCCGGTTGACAAATCGCGGTCGAATCTCAAAAACTGTCATGAATTACGAGGCAGAACACTTGTTGCGCATGTGAGTGAAACACGTCAGTTCGTATTGTATTTGCGAACCGGACTGGATTTGATGCTCCAATTGGAGTAGTCAGGGCATGGGAGGAGCGTGGATCATGTCTTAACATATTCCGGATGATAAATTGCGGTCAGATCTCTGAAACCTTCACAAATTACGAGACAAAACACTTGTTGTGCTAGTGAGTGAAACACGTTGGTTCGCGTTGTAATAGCGAACCGTAGTGTATTTGATGCTCCAATTGGAGTCGTCATGGCATGGGAGGAGCGTGGATCATTTCTTACCATATTCCGAATGAGAAATCGCGATCGGATCTTAGGAACCTTCACGAATTACGAGGCAAAAGACTTGTTGCGCAAGTGAGTGAAACACGTCGGTTCGCGTTGTATTTGCGAACCAGAGTGGTTTTGATGCTCCCATTGGAGTCGTCATGGCATGGGAGGAGGGTGGATCATATCTTAACATATTCTGGATGACAAATCGTGGTCGGATCTCAGAAACCATCACTACTTATGAGGCAAATCATTTGTTGCACAAGTGAGTGAAACACGTCGGTTCGCATTGTATTTGCGAATCGGAGTGGTTTTTATTCTCCAATTGGAGTCGTCATGGCATAGGGGGGGCGTGGATCATGTCTTAACATATTCCGCATGACAAATCAGCGTCGGATCTCAGAAACCATCACGAATTACGAGGCAAAACACTTGTTGTGCAAGTGAGTGAAACACGTCGGTGCGCGTTGTATTTGCGAACCGTAGTGGTTTTGATGCTCCCATTGGAGTCGTCATAGAACGGGAGGATCGTGGATCCTATCTTAACATATTCCGGACGACAAATCGTGGTCAGATCCCAGAAACCATCACGAATTACGAGGCAAAACACTTGTTGCGCAAGTGAGTGAAACACGTCGGTTCGCGTTGTATTTGCGAACTGGAGTGGATTTGATGCTCCAATTGCAGTCGTCAAGGCGTGGGAGAAGCACGGATCATGTCTTAACATATTCTGGTTGACAAATGGCGGTCGGATCTCAGAAAACGTCACGAATTACGAGGCAGAACACTTTTTGCGCAAGTTAGTGAAACACATCGGTTCGTATTGTATTTGCGAACCGGAGTGGATTTGATGCTCCATTTGGACTCGTCATGGCGTGGGAGGAGCGTGGATCATGTATTAACATATTCCGGACGACAAATTGCGGTAACACCTCAGGAACTTTAACGAATTACTAGGCAAAAGACTTGTTGCGCAAATGAGTGAAACACGTCGGTTCCCCTTTGTATTTGCGAACCGGAGTGGTTTTGATGCTCCAATTGGAGTCGTCATGGCATGGGAGGAGCGTGGATCATCTCTTAACATATTCCAGACGACAAATCGTGATCAGATCTCTGAAACCTTTACAAATTACGAGGCAAAACACTTGTTGCACAAGTGAGTGAAACACGTCGGTGCGTGTTGTATTTGCAAACCGGAGTGGATTTGATGGTCCAATTGGTGTTGTCATGGCATGAGAGGAGCGTGGATCATATCTTAACATATTCCGGACTAGAAAACGCAGTCAGATCTCAGAAACCTTGACGAATTACAAGGCAAAAGACTTGTTGCGCAAGTGAGTGAAACACATCGGTTCGCATTGTATTTGCGAACCGTAGTGGATTTGATGCTCCAATTGGAGTCGTCAAGGCATGGGAGGAGCGTGGATCATATCTTAACATATTCCGGATGACAAATCGGCATCAGATCTCAGAAACCATCATGAATTACGAGGCAAAACACTTGTTGCGCAAGTGAGTGAAACACGTCGGTTCGCGTTGTATTTGCGAACCTGAGTGGTTTTGATGCTCCCATTGGAGTCTTCATGGCATGGGAGGAGCGTGGATCATATCTTAACATATTCCGGACGACAAATCGCGGTCGGATCCCAGAAACCATCACGAATTACGAGGCAAAACAGTTGTTTCGCAAGAGAGTGAAACACGTCGGTTCGCGTTGTGTTTGCGAACTGGAGTGGATATGATGAATTACGAATTACGAAGCATCATGAATTACGAAGCAGAACACTTGTTGCGCAAGTGAGTGAAACACGTCGGTTCGCGTTGTATTTGCGAACCGGGTTTTGATGCTCCAATTGGAGTCGTCATGGCATGGGAGGGCCGTGGATCATGTCTTAACAAATACTGGACGACAAATCACGGTCGGATCTCAGAAACCTTCACGAATTATGAGGCAAACCACTTGTTGCGCAAGTGAGTGAAACACGTCGGTTCGTGTTGTATTTGCGACCCAGAGTAGTTTTGATGCTCCAATTGGAGTCGTCTTGGCATGGGAGGGGCATGGATCATGTCTTAACATATTCCGGACGACAAATCGCGGTCGGATCTTAGAAACCTTCACGAATTACCAAGCAAAAGACTTGTTGCGCAAGTGAGTGAAACACGTCGGTTCGCGTTGTATTTGCGAACCGGAGTGGATTTGATGCTCCAATTGGAGTTGTCAAGGGATGGGGGGAGCGTGGATCATGTGTTAACATATTCCGGACGACAAATGGCGATCGGATCTCAAAAACCTTCATGAATTACGAGGCAAAACACTTGTTGCGCAAGTGAGTGAAACACGTCGGTTCGCGTTGTATTTGCGAACCGGAGTTGTTTTAATTCTCCAATTGGAGTCGTCATGGCATGGGAGGGGCGTGGATCATGTCTTAACATATTCCGCACGAAAAATCACGATCAGATTTCAGAAATCTTCACGAATCACGATGCAAAACACTTTTTGCGCAAGTGTGTGAAACACTTCGGTTCGCGTTGTATTTGCGAACCAGAGTGGTTTTGATGCTCCAATTGGAGTCGTCATGGCATGGGATGAGCGTGAATCATGTCTTAACATATTCCGGTTGACAAATCGCGGTCGGATCTGAAAAACCGTCATGAATTACGAGGCAGAACACTTGTTGCACAAGTGAGTGAAACACGTCGGTTTGTATTATATTCGCGAACCGTAGTGGATTTGATGCTCCAATTGGAGTTGTCAGGGCATGGGAGGAGCGTGGATCATGTCTTAACATATTCTGGACGAGAAATTGCGGTCAGATCTCTGAAACCTTCACAAATTACGAGACAAAACACTTGTTGCGCAAGTGAGTGAAACACGTCGGTTCGCGTTGTATTTGCGAACCGGAGTGGATTTGATGCTCCAATTGGATTCGTCAAGGCGTGGGAGGAGCATGGATCATCTCTTAACGTATTCCGGTTGACAAATCGCGGTCTGATCTCGGAAAACGTCACGAATTACGAGGCAGAACACTTGTTGCGCAAGTGAGTGAAACACGTCGGTTCGTATTGTATTTGCGAACCGGAGTGGATTTGATGCTCCAATTGGAGTCGTCACGGCATGGGAGGAGCGTGGATCATGTCTTAACATATTCCGAACGACAAATTGCGGTCGGATCTTAGAAACTTTAACGAATTACAAGGCAAAGGACTTGTTGCGCAAATGAGTGAAACACGTCGGTTCCCCTTTGTATTTGCGAACCGGAGTGGTTTTGATGCTCCAATTGGAGTCGTCATGGCATGGGAGGAGCGTGGATCATGTCTTAACATATTCTGGACGACAAATCGCGGTCAGATCTTTGAAACCTTTACAAATTCCGAGGCAAAACACTTGTGCGCAAGTGAGTGAAACACGTCGGTTCGCGTTGTATTTGCGAACCGAAGTAGATTTCATCCTCCAATTGGATTCGTCATGGCATGGGAGGAGCGTGGATCATGTCTTAACATGTTCTGGGCGACAAATCGCGGTCGGATCTTAGAAACCTTCACGAATTACGAGGGAAAAAACTTGTTGCGCAAGTGAGTGAAACACGTTGGTTCGCGTTGTATTTGCGAACCAGAGTGGATTTGATGTTCCAATTGGAGTCTTCAAGGCATGGGAGGAGCGTGGATGATATCTTAACATATTCTGGACGACAAATCGGCATCGGATCTGATAAACCATCACGAATTACGAGGCAAAACACTTGTTGCGCAAGTGAGTGAAACACGTCGGTTCGCGTTGTATTTGCGAACCGGAGTGGTTTTGAAGCTCCCATTGGAGTCTTTATGGCATGAGTGGAGCGTGGATCATATCTTAACATATTCCGGACGACAAATCGTGGTCGGATCTCAGAAACCATCACAAATTACGAGGCAAACCACTTGTTGCGCAAGTGAGTGAAACACGTTGGTTCGTGTTGTATTTGCGAACCATAGTAGTTTTGATGCTCCAATTGGAGTCGTCTTGGCATGGGAGGGGCATGGATCATGTCTTATCATTTTCCGGACAACAAATCGCGGTCGGATCTCAGAAACCTTCATGAATTACGATGCAAAACACTTGTTGTACAAGTGAGTGAAACACATCGGTTCGCGTTGTATTTGCGAACCAGAGTGGATTTGATGCTCCTATTGGAGTTGTCATGGGATGGGGGGAGCGTGGATTATGTCTTAACATATTCTGGACGACAAATCACGAATGGATCTCAGAAACCTACATGAATTATGAGGCAAAACACTTGTTGCGCAAGTGAGTGAAACACATCGGTTCGCGTTGTATTTGCGAACCGGAGTGGTTTTAATTCTCCAATTGGAGTCTTCATGGCATGGGAGGGGCGTGGATCATGTCTTAACATATTCTGCTCGACAAGTCGCGCTCGGATTTCAGAAACCTTCACGAATCACGATGCCAAACACTTTTTGCGCAAGTGTGTGAAACACGTCGGTTCTCGTTGTATTTGCGAACCAAAGTGGTTTTGATGCTCCAATTGGAGTCGTCATGGCATGGGAGGAGCGTGGATCATATCGTAACATATTCCGGACGACAAATCTTGGTCGGATCTCAGAAACCTTCACGAATTACGAGGCAGAACACTTGTTTCGCAAGTGAGTGAAACACGTCGGTTCTCGTTGTATTTGCAAACCAGAGTGAATTTGATGCTCCAATTGGAGTCGTCATGGCATGGGAGAGGTGTGGATCCTGTCTTAACATATTTCGAACGACAAATCGCGGTCGGATCTGAGAAACCTTCACGAATTACGATGCAAAACACTTGTTGCACAAGTGAGTAAAACACATCGATTCGCGTTCTATTTGCGAACCAGAGTGGATTTAATGCTCTAATTGGAGTCGTCATGGCATGGGAGGTGCGTGGATCATGTCTTAACATATTCCGGACGACAAATCGCGGTCGGATCTCATAAACCTTCACAAATTTACGAGGCAAAACACTTGTTGCGCAAGTGAGTAAGACACGTCGGTTCGCGTTGTATTTGCAAAGCGGAGTGGTTTCGATGCTCCAATTGGAGTCTTCATGGCATGGGAGGGTCTTGGATCATGTCTTAACATATTTCGGACAACAAACGCGGTTGGATCTCAGGAACCTTCACGGATTACGAGGCAAAACACTTGTTGCGCAAGTGAGTAAAACACGTCGGTTCGGGTTGTATTTGCGAACCGGAGTGATTTTGATGCTCCAATTGGAGACGTCATGGCATGGGAGGAGTGTGGATCATTTCTTAACATATTCCGGATGAAAAATCGCGGTCGGACCTCAGAAACTTTCACGAATTACGATGCAACACACTTGTTTGCGCAAGTCAGTGAAACACGTCTGTTCGTGTTGTATTTGCGAACCGGAGTGGATTTGATGCTCCAATTGGAGTCGTCATGGCATGGGAGGAGCGTGGATCATGTCTTAACATATTCTGGACGAGAAATCGGGGACGGATCTCAGAAACCTTCACGAATTACGAGGGAAAACACTTGTTGCGCAAGTGAGTGAAACACGTCGGTTCACGTTGAAATTACTAACCGGGGTGGTTTTGATGCTACAATTAGAGTCGTCATGGCATGGGAGGAGCGTGGATCATGTCTTAACATATTCCGGACAAAAATCGTGGTTGCATCTCAGAAACCTTCACGAATTATGAGGCAAAACACATGTTCTGCAAGTGAGTGAAACACGCCGGTTCCCCTTCTAATTGCGAACCGGAGTGGTTTTGATGCTCCAATTGGAGTCGTCATGGCATGGGAAGGGCGTGGATCATATCTTAACATATCCCGGATGACAAATTGCGGTCGGATCTCAGAAACCTTCACGAATTACGATGCAAAACACTTGTTGCGCAAGTGTGTGAAACACATCGGTTCGCGTTGTATTTGCGTTCCGGAGTGGATTTGATGCTCCAATTGGAGTCATCATGGCATGGGGGGAGCGTGGATCATGTCTTAAGATATTCAGGACGACAAATCATGGTCGGATCTCAGAAACCTTCACGAATTATGATGCAAAACACTTGTTGCGCAAGGGAGTGAAACACGTCGGTTCGCGTTGTATTTGCGAACCAGAGTGGATTTGATGCTCCAATTGGAGTCGTCAATGCATGGGAGGGGCGTGGATCCTGTCTTAACATATTCCGGATGGCAAATCGCGCTCGGATCTGAGAAACCTTCACGAATTACGATGCAAAACACTTGTTGCACAAGTGAGTAAAACACGTCGATTCGCGTTGTATTTGCGAACCGGAGTGGATTTAATGACCCAATTGGAGTCGTCATGGCATGGGAGGAGCGTGGCTCATGTCTTAACATATTCCGGACGACAAATCACGGTCGGATCTCATAAACCTTCACAAATTTACGAGGCAAAACACTTGTTGCGCAAGTGAGTATAACACGTCGATTCGCGTTGTATTTGCGAACAGGAGTGATTTTGATGCTCCAATTGGAGTCATCATGGCAAGGGAGGGGCGTGGATCATGTCTTAACATATTCTGGACGAAAAATCGTGGTCGGATCTCAGAAACCTTCACAAATTTTGAGGCAAAACACTTGTTGCGCAAGTGAGTAAGACATGTCGGTTCACGTTGTATTTGCAAAGCGGAGTGGTTTTGATGCTCCAATTGGAGTCTTCATGGCATGGGAGGGTCGTGGATAATGTCTTAACTTATTCCGGATGACAAATCACGGTTGGATCTCAGAAACCTTCACGAATTACAAGGGAAAACACTTGTTGCGCAAGTGATTAAAACACGTCGGTTCGGGTTGTATTTGCGAACCGGAGTGATTTTGATGCTCCAATTGGAGACGTCATGGCATGGGAGGAGCGTGGATCATGCCTTAACATATTCCGGATGAAAAATCGCGGTCGGATCTCAGAAACTTTCACGAATTATGATGCAAAACACTTGTTGCGCAAGTGAGTGAAACACGTCGGTTAGTGTTGTATTTGCGAACCGGAGTGGATTTGATGCTCCAATTGGAGTCGTCATGGCATGGGAGGAGCGTGGATCATTTCTTAACATATTCTGGACGACAAATCGGGGGCGGATCTCAGAAACCTTCACGAATTACTAGGGAAAACACTTGTTGCGCAAGTGAGTGAATCGCGTCGGTTCACGTTGAAATTACTAACCGGGGTGCTTTTGATGCTCCAATCGGAGTCGTCATGGCATGGGAAGAGCGTGGATCGTGTCTTAACATATTCCGGACAACAAATCGTGGTTGCATCTCAGAAACCTTCACGAATTATGAGGCAAAACACATGTTCCACAAGTGATTGAAACACGTCGGTTCCCCTGGTAATTGTGAACCGGAGTGGTTTTGTTGCTCCAATTGGAGTCGTCATGGCATGGGAGGGGCGTGGATCATGTCTTAACATATCCCGGACGACAAATCGTGGTTGGATCTCAGAAACCTTCACGAATTACGAGGGAAAACACTTGTTGCGCAAGTGTGTGAATCACGTCGGTTCACGTTGAAATTGCGAACTGGAGTGGTTTTGATGTTCCAATTGGAGTCTTCATGGCAAGGGAGGGGCGTGGATCATATCTTAACATATTCCGGACGACAAATCGCGTCGGATCTCAGAAACTGTCACAAATTACGAGGCAGAACACTTGTTGCGTAAGTGAGTGAAACACGTCGGTTCGCGTTGTATTTGCGAACCGGTGTGGTTTTGACGCTCCAATTGGAGTTCTCATGGCATGGGAGTAGCGTGGATCATGTCTTAACATATTCCGGACGACAAATCACGGTTGGATCTCAGAAACCTTCACAAATTACGAGGCAAAACACTTGTTCTGCAAGTGAGTGAAACATGTCGGTTCCCGTTGTATTTGCGAACCGGAGTGGATCAATTGGAGTCGTCATGGCATGGGAGGAGCGCGGATCATGTCTTAACATATTCCGGACGACAAATCGCGGTTGGATATCAGAAACCTTCATGAATTACGATGAAAAAGTGTTGTTGCGAAAGTCAGTGAAACACGTCCGTTCGCGTTGTATTTGCGAACCAGAGTGGTTTTGATGCTCCAATTGGAGTCGTCATGGCATGGGAGGAGCGTGGATCATGTCTTAACATATTCCGAACGAAAACTTGCGGTCGGATCTCAAAAACCTTCACGAATTACGAGGCAACACAATTGTTGCGCAAGTGTGTTAAACACGTCGGATCGCGTTGTATTCGCAAACCGGAGTGGATTTGATGCTCAAATTGGAGTCGTCATGGCATGGGAGAAGTGTGGATAATGTCTTAACATATTCCGGACGAAAAATCGTGGTCCAATCTATGAAACCTTCACGAAATACGAGGCAACACAATTGTTGCGCAAGTGTGTGAAACACGTCAGTTCGCGTTGTATTTGCGAACTGAAGTGGATTTTATGCTCCAATTGGAGTCGTCATGGCATGGAAGGAGTGTGGATCATGTCTTAACATGTTCTGAATGACAAATCGCGGTCGGATCTGAGAAATCTTCACGAAATACAAGGCAAAATACTTGTTGCGCAAGTGAGTAAAACACGTCGGTTCGTCTTGTATTTGCGAACCGGAGTGGTTTTGATGCTCCAATTGGAGTCTTCATGGCATGGGAGGGGCGTGGATCATGTCTTAACAAATTCTGGACGACAAATCGTTGCCAGATCTCAGAAACCTTCACGAAATACGAGGCAAAATACTTTTGTGCAAGTGTGTGAAACACGTCGGTTCGGGTTGTATTTACGAACCAGAGTGGTTTTGATGCTCCAATTGGAGTCTTCATGGCATGGAAGGGGCGTGGATCTTGTCTTAACATATTCTGGACGACAAATCGCGGTCGGATCTCTAAAAACTTCACGAATTACGTGGAAAAACACTTGTTGCGCAGGTGAGGGAAACACTTTCGTTCACGTTGTATTTGCGAACCAAAGTGGTTTTATGCTCCAATTGGAGTCCTCATGGCATGGGAGGAGCGTGGATCATGTCTTAACATATTTCGGACGAAAAATCGCGGTCGGATCTCCGAGACCTTCATGAATTACGATGCAAAGGACTTGTTGCGCAAGTGAGTGAAACACGTCGATTTGCCTTGTATTTGCGAACCGGAGTGGTTTTGATGGTGCAATTGGAGTTGTCATGGCATGGGAGGAGCGTGGATCATGTCTTAACATATTCCGGACGACAAATCGCGGTCGGATCTCAGAAACCTTCATGAATTACGATGAAAAAGACATGTTGCGCAAATCAGTGAAACACATCGGTTCGCGTTGTATTTTCGAACCGGAGTGGTTTTGATGCTCCAATTGGAGTCGTCATGGCATGGGAGGAGCGTGGATCATGTCTTAACATATTCCGGACGACAAATCGCTGTCAGATCTCAGAAACCTTCACGAATTACGATGAAAAAGACATGTTGCGCAAGTTAGTGAAACACGTCGGTTCGCGTTGTATTTGCGAATCGGAGTGGTTTTGATGCTCCAATTGGGGTCGTCTTGGCATGTGAGGAGCGTGGATCATGTCTTAACACATTTCGGACGACAAGTTGCGGTCGGATCTCAGAAACTTTAACGAATTACAAGGCAAAAGACTTGTTGCGCAAATGAGTGAAAGACGTTGGTTCCCCTTTGTATTTGCGAACCGGAGTGGTTTTGATGCTACAATTGGAGTCGTCACGGCATGGGATGAGCATGGATCGTGTCATAACATACTCCGGACGAGAAATCGCGGTCGGATATCAGAAACCTTCATGAATTACGATGAAAAAGAGTTGTTGCGCAAGTCAGTGAAACACGTCGGTTCGCGTTGTATTTGCGAACCGGAGTGGTTTTGATGCTCCAATTGGAGTCGTCATGGCATGGGAGGAGCGTGGATCATGTCTTAACATATTCCGGACGAAAACTCGCGATCGGATCTCAAAAACCTTCATGAATTACGAGGAAACACAATTGTTGCGCAAGTGTGTTAAACACGTCGGTTCGCGTTGTATTCGCAAACAGGAGTGGATTTGATGCTCAAATTGGAGTCGTCATGGCATGGGAGGAGCGTGGATCATGTCTTAACATATTCCGGACAAAAAATTGCGATCAGATCTCAGAAACCTTTACGAATTACCAGGCAAAAGACTTGTTGCGCAAGTGAGTTAAACACGTCGGTTCGCATTGTATTTGCGAACTGGAGTGGTTTGATGCTTCAATTGGAGTCGTCATGGCATGGGTGGAGTGTGGAACATGTCTTAACATATTCCGGACGAAAAATCGCGATCGGATCTAAGAAACCTTCACGAAATACGAGGCAACACAATTGTTGCGCAAGTGTGAGAAACATGTCGTTTCGCGTTGTATTTGCGAACTGAAGTGGATTTAATGCTCCAATTGGAGTCGTCATGGCATGGGAGGAGCGTGGATCATGTCTTAACATATTCCAGACGACAAATCACGGTCGGATCTCAGAAACCTTCACGAATTACGATGAAAAAGTCATGTTGCGTAAGCCAGTGAAACACGTCGGTACGTGATGTATTTTGCGAATCGGAGTGGTTTTGATGCTCCAATTGGAGTCGTCATGGCATGGGAGGAGCGTGGATCATGTCTTAAAATATTCCAGATGACAAATCGCGGTCGGATCTCAAAAACTTTCACGAATTACAAGGAAAAAGACTTGTTGCGCAAGTGAGTGAAACACGTCGGTTCCCCTTTGTATTTGCGATCCGAAGTGGTTTTGATGCTCCAATTGGAGTCGTCATGGCATGGGAGGAGCGTGGATCATGTCTTAACATATTCCGGACGACAAACCGCGGTCGGAACTCACAAACCTTCGCGAATTACTAGGCAAAAGACTTGTTGCCTAAGTGAGTTAAACACGGTGGTTCGCGTTGTATTTGCGAACCGAAGTGGTTTTGATGCTCCCATTGGAGTCGTCATGGCATGGGAGGAGCGTGGATCATGTCTTAACATATTCCGGACGACAAATCACGGCCAGAACTCAGAAACCTTGTTGCCTCGTAAATCGTTGTTGGATCTTAGAGACCTTCACGAATTACGATGCAAAACGCTTGGTGCGCAAGTGTCTGAAACACGTCGATTCGCGTTGTATTTGCAAACCGGAGTGGATTTGATGCTTCAATTGGATTTGTCTTGGCATGGGAGGAGCGTGGATCATGTCTTAACATATACCGGATGACAAATTGCGGTCGGATCTCAGAAACCTTCACGAATTACGAGGCAAAAGGCTTGTTGTGCGAGTTAAACACGTCGGTTCGCGTTGTATTTGCGAACCGAAGTGGTTTTGATGCTCCCATTGGAGTCGTCATGGCATGGGAGGAGCATGGATCATATCTTAACATATTCCGGACGACAAATCGACGTTGGATCTCAGAAACCATCACGAATTAAGAGGCAAACAGTTGTTGCACAAGTGAGTGAAACACGTCGGTTCGCGTTGTATTTGCGAACCAGAGTGGTTTTGATGCTCCCATTGGAGTCGTCATGGCATGGGAGGAGTGTGGATCATGTATTAACATACTCCAGAAGAAAAATCGGGGCCGGATCTTAGAAACCTTCACGAATTACGATGCAAAGCACTTGTTGCGCAAATCAGTTAAACACGTCGGTTCGCGTTGTATTTGGGAACCGGAGTGGTTTTGATGCTCCCATTGGAGTCGTCATGGCATGGGAGGAGCGTGGATCATGTCTTAACATATTCTGGAAGACAAATCGCGGTCGGATCTCAGAAACCTTCACGAATTACGATGCAAAACACTTAATGCGCAAGTGAGTTAACCACGTTGGTTCACGTTGTATTTGCGAACCGGAGTGGTTTTGATGCTTTAATTGGTGTCGTCATGGCATGGGAGGAGTGTGGTCATGTCTTAACATATTTCGGAAGAAAAATCGCGTTCAGATCTCAAAAACTTCACGAATTACGATGTAAAACACTTGTTGCGCAAGTGAGTTAAACACGTCGGTTCGCGTTGTATTTGCGAACCAGAGTGGACTGGATGATCCAATTGGATTAGTCATGGCATGGGGGGAGCGTGGATCATGTCTTAACATATTCTGGACGACAAATCGCGGTTGGATCTCAGAAACCTTCACGAATTATGAGGCAAAAGACTTGTTTCGCAAGTGAGTTAAACACGTCGGTTCGCGTTGTATTTGCGAACCGAAGTGGTTTTGATGCTCCCATTAGAGTCGTCATGGCATGGGAGAAGCGTGGATCATGTCTTAACATATTCCGGACGACAAATCACGGTCGGATCTCAGGAACCTTCACAAATTAAGATGCAAAACACTTGTTGCCCTGTGAGTTAAACACGTGGGTTCGTGTTGTATTTGCGAACCAGAGTGGTTTTGATGCTCCCATTAGAGTCGTCATGGCATGGGAGGAACGTGGATCATGTCTTTACATATTACAGATGACAAATCACGGTCGGATCTTTGAAACCTTCAGGAATTACGAGGCAAAACACTTGTTGCGCAAGTGAGTGAAACACGCCTGTTCGCGTTATATTTACGAACCGGAGTAGTTTTGATTCTCCAATTGGAGTCTTCATGGCATGGGAGGAGCGTGGATCATGTCTTAACATATTCCGGACGACAAATCACTGTCGGATCTTAGAAACCTTGACGAATTACGAAGCAAAACACTTGTTGCGAAAGTGAGTGTAACATGTCGGTTCGCGTTGTATTTGCGAACTGGAGTGTATTTGATGCTCCAATTGGAGTCGTTATGGCATGGGAGGAGTGTGGATCATGTTTTAACATATTCTGGACGACAAATTGCGGTCGGATCTCAGAAACCTTCACGAATTACAAGGCAAAACACTTGTTGCGCAGGTGAGTGAAACACGTCAGTTCGCATTTTATTTGCAAATCAGAGTGGTTTTGATGCTCCAATTGGAGTCGTCATGGCATGGAGGAGCGTGGATCATGTCTTAACATATTCCGGAAGAAAAATCGCGTTCAAATCTAAGATACCTTCATAAATTACGATGCAAAACACTTGTTGCGCAAGTGAGTGAAACACGTCGGTTCGCGTTGTATTTGCGAACCGGAGTGGATTTGATGCTCCAATTGGATTCGTCAAGGCGTGGGAGGAGCATGGATCATCTCTTAACATATTCCGGTTGACAAATCGCGGTCTGATCTCGGAAAACGTCACGAATTACGAGGCAGAACACTTGTTGCGCAAGTGAGTGAAACACGTCGGTTCGTATTGTATTTGCGAACCGGAGTGGATTTGATGCTCCAATTGGAGTCGTCACGGCATGGGAGGAGCGTGGATCATGTCTTAACATATTCCGAACGACAAATTGCGGTCGGATCTTAGAAACTTTAACGAATTACAAGGCAAAGGACTTGTTGCGCAAATGAGTGAAACACGTCGGTTCCCCTTTGTATTTGCGAACCGGAGTGGTTTTGATGCTCCAATTGGAGTCGTCATGGCATGGGAGGAGCGTGGATCATGTCTTAACATATTCTGGACGACAAATCGCGGTCAGATCTTTGAAACCTTTACAAATTCCGAGGCAAAACACTTGTGCGCAAGTGAGTGAAACACGTCGGTTCGCGTTGTATTTGCGAACCGAAGTAGATTTCATCCTCCAATTGGATTCGTCATGGCATGGGAGGAGCGTGGATCATGTCTTAACATGTTCTGGGCGACAAATCGCGGTCGGATCTTAGAAACCTTCACGAATTACGAGGGAAAAAACTTGTTGCGCAAGTGAGTGAAACACGTTGGTTCGCGTTGTATTTGCGAACCAGAGTGGATTTGATGTTCCAATTGGAGTCTTCAAGGCATGGGAGGAGCGTGGATGATATCTTAACATATTCTGGACGACAAATCGGCATCGGATCTGATAAACCATCACGAATTACGAGGCAAAACACTTGTTGCGCAAGTGAGTGAAACACGTCGGTTCGCGTTGTATTTGCGAACCGGAGTGGTTTTGAAGCTCCCATTGGAGTCTTTATGGCATGAGTGGAGCGTGGATCATATCTTAACATATTCCGGACGACAAATCGTGGTCGGATCTCAGAAACCATCACAAATTACGAGGCAAACCACTTGTTGCGCAAGTGAGTGAAACACGTTGGTTCGTGTTGTATTTGCGAACCATAGTAGTTTTGATGCTCCAATTGGAGTCGTCTTGGCATGGGAGGGGCATGGATCATGTCTTATCATTTTCCGGACAACAAATCGCGGTCGGATCTCAGAAACCTTCATGAATTACGATGCAAAACACTTGTTGTACAAGTGAGTGAAACACATCGGTTCGCGTTGTATTTGCGAACCAGAGTGGATTTGATGCTCCTATTGGAGTTGTCATGGGATGGGGGGAGCGTGGATTATGTCTTAACATATTCTGGACGACAAATCACGAATGGATCTCAGAAACCTACATGAATTATGAGGCAAAACACTTGTTGCGCAAGTGAGTGAAACACATCGGTTCGCGTTGTATTTGCGAACCGGAGTGGTTTTAATTCTCCAATTGGAGTCTTCATGGCATGGGAGGGGCGTGGATCATGTCTTAACATATTCTGCTCGACAAGTCGCGCTCGGATTTCAGAAACCTTCACGAATCACGATGCCAAACACTTTTTGCGCAAGTGTGTGAAACACGTCGGTTCTCGTTGTATTTGCGAACCAAAGTGGTTTTGATGCTCCAATTGGAGTCGTCATGGCATGGGAGGAGCGTGGATCATATCGTAACATATTCCGGACGACAAATCTTGGTCGGATCTCAGAAACCTTCACGAATTACGAGGCAGAACACTTGTTTCGCAAGTGAGTGAAACACGTCGGTTCTCGTTGTATTTGCAAACCAGAGTGAATTTGATGCTCCAATTGGAGTCGTCATGGCATGGGAGAGGTGTGGATCCTGTCTTAACATATTTCGAACGACAAATCGCGGTCGGATCTGAGAAACCTTCACGAATTACGATGCAAAACACTTGTTGCACAAGTGAGTAAAACACATCGATTCGCGTTCTATTTGCGAACCAGAGTGGATTTAATGCTCTAATTGGAGTCGTCATGGCATGGGAGGTGCGTGGATCATGTCTTAACATATTCCGGACGACAAATCGCGGTCGGATCTCATAAACCTTCACAAATTTACGAGGCAAAACACTTGTTGCGCAAGTGAGTAAGACACGTCGGTTCGCGTTGTATTTGCAAAGCGGAGTGGTTTCGATGCTCCAATTGGAGTCTTCATGGCATGGGAGGGTCTTGGATCATGTCTTAACATATTTCGGACAACAAACGCGGTTGGATCTCAGGAACCTTCACGGATTACGAGGCAAAACACTTGTTGCGCAAGTGAGTAAAACACGTCGGTTCGGGTTGTATTTGCGAACCGGAGTGATTTTGATGCTCCAATTGGAGACGTCATGGCATGGGAGGAGTGTGGATCATTTCTTAACATATTCCGGATGAAAAATCGCGGTCGGACCTCAGAAACTTTCACGAATTACGATGCAACACACTTGTTTGCGCAAGTCAGTGAAACACGTCTGTTCGTGTTGTATTTGCGAACCGGAGTGGATTTGATGCTCCAATTGGAGTCGTCATGGCATGGGAGGAGCGTGGATCATGTCTTAACATATTCTGGACGAGAAATCGGGGACGGATCTCAGAAACCTTCACGAATTACGAGGGAAAACACTTGTTGCGCAAGTGAGTGAAACACGTCGGTTCACGTTGAAATTACTAACCGGGGTGGTTTTGATGCTACAATTAGAGTCGTCATGGCATGGGAGGAGCGTGGATCATGTCTTAACATATTCCGGACAAAAATCGTGGTTGCATCTCAGAAACCTTCACGAATTATGAGGCAAAACACATGTTCTGCAAGTGAGTGAAACACGCCGGTTCCCCTTCTAATTGCGAACCGGAGTGGTTTTGATGCTCCAATTGGAGTCGTCATGGCATGGGAAGGGCGTGGATCATATCTTAACATATCCCGGATGACAAATTGCGGTCGGATCTCAGAAACCTTCACGAATTACGATGCAAAACACTTGTTGCGCAAGTGTGTGAAACACATCGGTTCGCGTTGTATTTGCGTTCCGGAGTGGATTTGATGCTCCAATTGGAGTCATCATGGCATGGGGGGAGCGTGGATCATGTCTTAAGATATTCAGGACGACAAATCATGGTCGGATCTCAGAAACCTTCACGAATTATGATGCAAAACACTTGTTGCGCAAGGGAGTGAAACACGTCGGTTCGCGTTGTATTTGCGAACCAGAGTGGATTTGATGCTCCAATTGGAGTCGTCAATGCATGGGAGGGGCGTGGATCCTGTCTTAACATATTCCGGATGGCAAATCGCGCTCGGATCTGAGAAACCTTCACGAATTACGATGCAAAACACTTGTTGCACAAGTGAGTAAAACACGTCGATTCGCGTTGTATTTGCGAACCGGAGTGGATTTAATGACCCAATTGGAGTCGTCATGGCATGGGAGGAGCGTGGCTCATGTCTTAACATATTCCGGACGACAAATCACGGTCGGATCTCATAAACCTTCACAAATTTACGAGGCAAAACACTTGTTGCGCAAGTGAGTATAACACGTCGATTCGCGTTGTATTTGCGAACAGGAGTGATTTTGATGCTCCAATTGGAGTCATCATGGCAAGGGAGGGGCGTGGATCATGTCTTAACATATTCTGGACGAAAAATCGTGGTCGGATCTCAGAAACCTTCACAAATTTTGAGGCAAAACACTTGTTGCGCAAGTGAGTAAGACATGTCGGTTCACGTTGTATTTGCAAAGCGGAGTGGTTTTGATGCTCCAATTGGAGTCTTCATGGCATGGGAGGGTCGTGGATAATGTCTTAACTTATTCCGGATGACAAATCACGGTTGGATCTCAGAAACCTTCACGAATTACAAGGGAAAACACTTGTTGCGCAAGTGATTAAAACACGTCGGTTCGGGTTGTATTTGCGAACCGGAGTGATTTTGATGCTCCAATTGGAGACGTCATGGCATGGGAGGAGCGTGGATCATGCCTTAACATATTCCGGATGAAAAATCGCGGTCGGATCTCAGAAACTTTCACGAATTATGATGCAAAACACTTGTTGCGCAAGTGAGTGAAACACGTCGGTTAGTGTTGTATTTGCGAACCGGAGTGGATTTGATGCTCCAATTGGAGTCGTCATGGCATGGGAGGAGCGTGGATCATTTCTTAACATATTCTGGACGACAAATCGGGGGCGGATCTCAGAAACCTTCACGAATTACTAGGGAAAACACTTGTTGCGCAAGTGAGTGAATCGCGTCGGTTCACGTTGAAATTACTAACCGGGGTGCTTTTGATGCTCCAATCGGAGTCGTCATGGCATGGGAAGAGCGTGGATCGTGTCTTAACATATTCCGGACAACAAATCGTGGTTGCATCTCAGAAACCTTCACGAATTATGAGGCAAAACACATGTTCCACAAGTGATTGAAACACGTCGGTTCCCCTGGTAATTGTGAACCGGAGTGGTTTTGTTGCTCCAATTGGAGTCGTCATGGCATGGGAGGGGCGTGGATCATGTCTTAACATATCCCGGACGACAAATCGTGGTTGGATCTCAGAAACCTTCACGAATTACGAGGGAAAACACTTGTTGCGCAAGTGTGTGAATCACGTCGGTTCACGTTGAAATTGCGAACTGGAGTGGTTTTGATGTTCCAATTGGAGTCTTCATGGCAAGGGAGGGGCGTGGATCATATCTTAACATATTCCGGACGACAAATCGCGTCGGATCTCAGAAACTGTCACAAATTACGAGGCAGAACACTTGTTGCGTAAGTGAGTGAAACACGTCGGTTCGCGTTGTATTTGCGAACCGGTGTGGTTTTGACGCTCCAATTGGAGTTCTCATGGCATGGGAGTAGCGTGGATCATGTCTTAACATATTCCGGACGACAAATCACGGTTGGATCTCAGAAACCTTCACAAATTACGAGGCAAAACACTTGTTCTGCAAGTGAGTGAAACATGTCGGTTCCCGTTGTATTTGCGAACCGGAGTGGATCAATTGGAGTCGTCATGGCATGGGAGGAGCGCGGATCATGTCTTAACATATTCCGGACGACAAATCGCGGTTGGATATCAGAAACCTTCATGAATTACGATGAAAAAGTGTTGTTGCGAAAGTCAGTGAAACACGTCCGTTCGCGTTGTATTTGCGAACCAGAGTGGTTTTGATGCTCCAATTGGAGTCGTCATGGCATGGGAGGAGCGTGGATCATGTCTTAACATATTCCGAACGAAAACTTGCGGTCGGATCTCAAAAACCTTCACGAATTACGAGGCAACACAATTGTTGCGCAAGTGTGTTAAACACGTCGGATCGCGTTGTATTCGCAAACCGGAGTGGATTTGATGCTCAAATTGGAGTCGTCATGGCATGGGAGAAGTGTGGATAATGTCTTAACATATTCCGGACGAAAAATCGTGGTCCAATCTATGAAACCTTCACGAAATACGAGGCAACACAATTGTTGCGCAAGTGTGTGAAACACGTCAGTTCGCGTTGTATTTGCGAACTGAAGTGGATTTTATGCTCCAATTGGAGTCGTCATGGCATGGAAGGAGTGTGGATCATGTCTTAACATGTTCTGAATGACAAATCGCGGTCGGATCTGAGAAATCTTCACGAAATACAAGGCAAAATACTTGTTGCGCAAGTGAGTAAAACACGTCGGTTCGTCTTGTATTTGCGAACCGGAGTGGTTTTGATGCTCCAATTGGAGTCTTCATGGCATGGGAGGGGCGTGGATCATGTCTTAACAAATTCTGGACGACAAATCGTTGCCAGATCTCAGAAACCTTCACGAAATACGAGGCAAAATACTTTTTGTGCAAGTGTGTGAAACACGTCGGTTCGGGTTGTATTTACGAACCAGAGTGGTTTTGATGCTCCAATTGGAGTCTTCATGGCATGGAAGGGGCGTGGATCTTGTCTTAACATATTCTGGACGACAAATCGCGGTCGGATCTCTAAAAACTTCACGAATTACGTGGAAAAACACTTGTTGCGCAGGTGAGGGAAACACTTTCGTTCACGTTGTATTTGCGAACCAAAGTGGTTTTATGCTCCAATTGGAGTCCTCATGGCATGGGAGGAGCGTGGATCATGTCTTAACATATTTCGGACGAAAAATCGCGGTCGGATCTCCGAGACCTTCATGAATTACGATGCAAAGGACTTGTTGCGCAAGTGAGTGAAACACGTCGATTTGCCTTGTATTTGCGAACCGGAGTGGTTTTGATGGTGCAATTGGAGTTGTCATGGCATGGGAGGAGCGTGGATCATGTCTTAACATATTCCGGACGACAAATCGCGGTCGGATCTCAGAAACCTTCATGAATTACGATGAAAAAGACATGTTGCGCAAATCAGTGAAACACATCGGTTCGCGTTGTATTTTCGAACCGGAGTGGTTTTGATGCTCCAATTGGAGTCGTCATGGCATGGGAGGAGCGTGGATCATGTCTTAACATATTCCGGACGACAAATCGCTGTCAGATCTCAGAAACCTTCACGAATTACGATGAAAAAGACATGTTGCGCAAGTTAGTGAAACACGTCGGTTCGCGTTGTATTTGCGAATCGGAGTGGTTTTGATGCTCCAATTGGGGTCGTCTTGGCATGTGAGGAGCGTGGATCATGTCTTAACACATTTCGGACGACAAGTTGCGGTCGGATCTCAGAAACTTTAACGAATTACAAGGCAAAAGACTTGTTGCGCAAATGAGTGAAAGACGTTGGTTCCCCTTTGTATTTGCGAACCGGAGTGGTTTTGATGCTACAATTGGAGTCGTCACGGCATGGGATGAGCATGGATCGTGTCATAACATACTCCGGACGAGAAATCGCGGTCGGATATCAGAAACCTTCATGAATTACGATGAAAAAGAGTTGTTGCGCAAGTCAGTGAAACACGTCGGTTCGCGTTGTATTTGCGAACCGGAGTGGTTTTGATGCTCCAATTGGAGTCGTCATGGCATGGGAGGAGCGTGGATCATGTCTTAACATATTCCGGACGAAAACTCGCGATCGGATCTCAAAAACCTTCATGAATTACGAGGAAACACAATTGTTGCGCAAGTGTGTTAAACACGTCGGTTCGCGTTGTATTCGCAAACAGGAGTGGATTTGATGCTCAAATTGGAGTCGTCATGGCATGGGAGGAGCGTGGATCATGTCTTAACATATTCCGGACAAAAAATTGCGATCAGATCTCAGAAACCTTTACGAATTACCAGGCAAAAGACTTGTTGCGCAAGTGAGTTAAACACGTCGGTTCGCATTGTATTTGCGAACTGGAGTGGTTTGATGCTTCAATTGGAGTCGTCATGGCATGGGTGGAGTGTGGAACATGTCTTAACATATTCCGGACGAAAAATCGCGATCGGATCTAAGAAACCTTCACGAAATACGAGGCAACACAATTGTTGCGCAAGTGTGAGAAACATGTCGTTTCGCGTTGTATTTGCGAACTGAAGTGGATTTAATGCTCCAATTGGAGTCGTCATGGCATGGGAGGAGCGTGGATCATGTCTTAACATATTCCAGACGACAAATCACGGTCGGATCTCAGAAACCTTCACGAATTACGATGAAAAAGTCATGTTGCGTAAGCCAGTGAAACACGTCGGTACGTGATGTATTTTGCGAATCGGAGTGGTTTTGATGCTCCAATTGGAGTCGTCATGGCATGGGAGGAGCGTGGATCATGTCTTAAAATATTCCAGATGACAAATCGCGGTCGGATCTCAAAAACTTTCACGAATTACAAGGAAAAAGACTTGTTGCGCAAGTGAGTGAAACACGTCGGTTCCCCTTTGTATTTGCGATCCGAAGTGGTTTTGATGCTCCAATTGGAGTCGTCATGGCATGGGAGGAGCGTGGATCATGTCTTAACATATTCCGGACGACAAACCGCGGTCGGAACTCACAAACCTTCGCGAATTACTAGGCAAAAGACTTGTTGCCTAAGTGAGTTAAACACGGTGGTTCGCGTTGTATTTGCGAACCGAAGTGGTTTTGATGCTCCCATTGGAGTCGTCATGGCATGGGAGGAGCGTGGATCATGTCTTAACATATTCCGGACGACAAATCACGGCCAGAACTCAGAAACCTTGTTGCCTCGTAAATCGTTGTTGGATCTTAGAGACCTTCACGAATTACGATGCAAAACGCTTGGTGCGCAAGTGTCTGAAACACGTCGATTCGCGTTGTATTTGCAAACCGGAGTGGATTTGATGCTTCAATTGGATTTGTCTTGGCATGGGAGGAGCGTGGATCATGTCTTAACATATACCGGATGACAAATTGCGGTCGGATCTCAGAAACCTTCACGAATTACGAGGCAAAAGGCTTGTTGTGCGAGTTAAACACGTCGGTTCGCGTTGTATTTGCGAACCGAAGTGGTTTTGATGCTCCCATTGGAGTCGTCATGGCATGGGAGGAGCATGGATCATATCTTAACATATTCCGGACGACAAATCGACGTTGGATCTCAGAAACCATCACGAATTAAGAGGCAAACAGTTGTTGCACAAGTGAGTGAAACACGTCGGTTCGCGTTGTATTTGCGAACCAGAGTGGTTTTGATGCTCCCATTGGAGTCGTCATGGCATGGGAGGAGTGTGGATCATGTATTAACATACTCCAGAAGAAAAATCGGGGCCGGATCTTAGAAACCTTCACGAATTACGATGCAAAGCACTTGTTGCGCAAATCAGTTAAACACGTCGGTTCGCGTTGTATTTGGGAACCGGAGTGGTTTTGATGCTCCCATTGGAGTCGTCATGGCATGGGAGGAGCGTGGATCATGTCTTAACATATTCTGGAAGACAAATCGCGGTCGGATCTCAGAAACCTTCACGAATTACGATGCAAAACACTTAATGCGCAAGTGAGTTAACCACGTTGGTTCACGTTGTATTTGCGAACCGGAGTGGTTTTGATGCTTTAATTGGTGTCGTCATGGCATGGGAGGAGTGTGGTCATGTCTTAACATATTTCGGAAGAAAAATCGCGTTCAGATCTCAAAAACTTCACGAATTACGATGTAAAACACTTGTTGCGCAAGTGAGTTAAACACGTCGGTTCGCGTTGTATTTGCGAACCAGAGTGGACTGGATGATCCAATTGGATTAGTCATGGCATGGGGGGAGCGTGGATCATGTCTTAACATATTCTGGACGACAAATCGCGGTTGGATCTCAGAAACCTTCACGAATTATGAGGCAAAAGACTTGTTTCGCAAGTGAGTTAAACACGTCGGTTCGCGTTGTATTTGCGAACCGAAGTGGTTTTGATGCTCCCATTAGAGTCGTCATGGCATGGGAGAAGCGTGGATCATGTCTTAACATATTCCGGACGACAAATCACGGTCGGATCTCAGGAACCTTCACAAATTAAGATGCAAAACACTTGTTGCCCTGTGAGTTAAACACGTGGGTTCGTGTTGTATTTGCGAACCAGAGTGGTTTTGATGCTCCCATTAGAGTCGTCATGGCATGGGAGGAACGTGGATCATGTCTTTACATATTACAGATGACAAATCACGGTCGGATCTTTGAAACCTTCAGGAATTACGAGGCAAAACACTTGTTGCGCAAGTGAGTGAAACACGCCTGTTCGCGTTATATTTACGAACCGGAGTAGTTTTGATTCTCCAATTGGAGTCTTCATGGCATGGGAGGAGCGTGGATCATGTCTTAACATATTCCGGACGACAAATCACTGTCGGATCTTAGAAACCTTGACGAATTACGAAGCAAAACACTTGTTGCGAAAGTGAGTGTAACATGTCGGTTCGCGTTGTATTTGCGAACTGGAGTGTATTTGATGCTCCAATTGGAGTCGTTATGGCATGGGAGGAGTGTGGATCATGTTTTAACATATTCTGGACGACAAATTGCGGTCGGATCTCAGAAACCTTCACGAATTACAAGGCAAAACACTTGTTGCGCAGGTGAGTGAAACACGTCAGTTCGCATTTTATTTGCAAATCAGAGTGGTTTTGATGCTCCAATTGGAGTCGTCATGGCATGGAGGAGCGTGGATCATGTCTTAACATATTCCGGAAGAAAAATCGCGTTCAAATCTAAGATACCTTCATAAATTACGAGGCAAAACACTTGTTGCGCAAGTGAGTTAAACACGTCGGTTCGCGTTGTATTTGCGAACTGGAGTGGATTTGATGCTCCAATTGGATTCGTCATGGCATGAGAGGAGTGTGGATCATGTCTTAACATATTTCGGACGACAAATCGCGGTCGGATCTCAGAAACCTTCACGAATTACGAGGCAAAAGACTTGTTGCGTAAGTGTGTTAAACACGGTGGTTTGCGTTGTATTTGCGAACCGAAGTGGTTTTGATGCTCCCATTGGAGTCGTCATGGCATGGGAGGAGCGTGGATCATGTCTTAACATATTCCGGACGACAAATTGCGATCAGATCTCAGAAACCTTGTTGCCTCGTAAATCACTGTCGGATCTCAGAGACCTTCACGAATTACGATGCAAAACACTTGTTGCGCAAGTGAGTGAAAGACGTCGGTTCGCGTTGTATTTGCGAACCGGAGTGCTTTTGATGCTCCCATTGGAGTCGTCATGGCATGGGAGGAGCGTGGATCATGTCTTACCATATTCCGGACGACAAATCGCGGTCGGATCTCAGAAACCTTCACAAATTACGAGGGAAAAAACTTTGTTGCGCAAGTGAGTGAAACACGTCGGTTCGCGTTGTATTTGCGAACCGGAGTGGTTTTGATGCTCCAATTGGAGTCGTCATGGCATGGGAGGAGCGTGGATCATGTATTAACATATTATGGACGACAAATCGATGTCAGATCTCAGAAAACTTCACGAATTACGAGACAAAAGACTTGTTGTGCAAGTGAGTGAAACACGTCGGTTGGCGTTGTATTTGCGAACGGGAGTGGTTTTGATGCTCCAATTGGAGTCGTCATGGCATGGGAGGAGCGTGGATCATGTTTTAACATATTCCGGACGACAAATCGCAGTCGGATCTCAGAGACCTTCACGAATTAGGAAGCAAAAGACTTGTTGCGCAAGCGAGTGAAACACGTCGATTCGAGTTGTATTTGCGAACCGGAGTGGTTTTGATGCTCCAATTGGAGTTGTCTTGGCATCGGTGCGGTGTGGATCATGTCTTAACATATTCCGGACGACAAATCATGGTCGGATCTCAGAAACCATCACGAATTATGAGGCAAAAGACTTGTTGAGCATGTGAGTGAAACACGTCGGTTCGCGTTGTATTTGCGAACCAGAGTGCTTTTGATGGTCCAATCGGAGTCGACTTGGCATGGGAGAAGCGTGGATCATGTCTTAACATATTCCGGATGACAAATCGCGGTCGGATATCAGAAACCTTCACAAATTACGAGGGAAAACACTTGTTGCTCAAGTGAGTGAAACACGTCGGTTCGCGTTGTATTTACGAACCGGAGTGGTTTTGATGCTCCAATTGGAGTCGTCATGGCATGGGAGGAGCGTGGATCATGTCTTAACATATTCCGGATGACAAATCGATGTCAGATCTCAGAAAACTTCACGAATTACGAGGCTAAAGACTTGTTGTGCAAGTGAGTGAAACACGTCCGTTCGTGTTGTATTTGCGAACCGGCGTGGTTTTGATGCTCCAATTGGAGTCATCATGGCATGGGAGGAGCGTGGATCATGTTTTAACATATGCCGGGCGACAAATCGCAGTCGGATCAGAGATCTTCACGAATTACGATGCAAAAGACTTGTTGCGCAAGTGAGTGAAACACGTCGGTTCGAGTTGTATTTGCGAACCGGAGTGGTTTTGATGCTCCAATTGGAGTTGTCTTGGCATCGGTGCAGTGTGGATCATGTCTTAACATATTCCGGACGATAAATCATGGTCGGATCTCAGAATCCTTCACGAATTATGAGGCAAAACACTTGTTGCGCAAGTGTGTGAAACACGTCGGTTCGCGTTGTATTTGCGAACGGGAGTGGTTTTGATGCTCCAATTGGAGTCATCATGGCATGGGAGGAGCGTGGATCATGTTTTAACATATGCCGGGCGACAAATCGCAGTCGAATCTCAGAGACCTTCACGAATTACGATGCAAAAGACTTGTTGCGCAAGTGAGTGAAACACGTCGGTTCGAGTTGTATTTGCGAACCGGAGTGGTTTTGATGCTCCAACTGGAGTCGTCTTGGCATGGGTGCAGTGTGGATCATGTCTTAACATATTCCGGACGACAAATCATGGTCGGATCTAATAAAGCTTCACGAATTATGAGGCAAAACACTTGTTGCGCAAGTGTGTGAAACACGTCCGTTCGCGTTGTATTTGCGAACCGGTGAGGTTTTGATGCTACAATTGGAGTCGTTATTGCATGTTATGAGCGTGGATCATGTCTTAACATATTATGGACGACAAATCGCGGTCGGATCTCAAAAACCTTCACGAATTACGAGGCATAACACTTGTTGCGCAAGTGAGTGAAACACGTCAGTTCGCGTTGTATTTGCGAACCGGTGAAGTTTTGATGCTCCAATTGGAGTCGTCATGGCATGGGAGGAGCGTGGATCATGTCTTAACATATTCCGGACGACAAATCGCGATCGGATCTCATAAAATTTCACGAATTACGAGGCAAAACACTTGTTGCAAAAGTGAGTGAAACACATCGGTTCACGTGGTATTTGAGAACCGGAGTGGATTTGATGCTCCAATTGGAGTCGTATGGCATGGGAGGAACGTGGAACATGTCTTAACATATTCCGGACGACAAATTGCAGTCGGATATCAGAAACCTTCACGAATTATGAGGCAAAACACTTGTTGCGCAAATGAGTGAAACACGTCAGTTCGCGTCGTATTTGGGAACCGGTGTGATTTTGATGCTCCAATTGTAGTCGTCATGGCATGGGAGGAGTGTGGATCATGTATTAACATATTCCGGACGACAAATCGCGATCGGATCTCAGAAACCTTCACGAATTACGAGGCAAAAGACTTGTCGCGCAAGTGAGTGAAACACGTCGGTTCGCGTTGTATTTGCGAACCGGAGTGGATTTGATGGTCGAATTGGAGTTATCATGGCATGGGAGGAGCGTGGATCATGTCTTAACATATTTCGGACAAAAAATTGCAGTCAGATCTCAGAAACCTTCACGAATTACGAGGCAAATGACTTGTTGCGCAAGTGAGTGAAGCATGTCAATTCGCCTTGCATTTGCGAACCAGAGTGGATTTGATTCTCCAATTGGAGTCGTCATGGAATGGGAGCAGCGTGGATCATGTCTTAACATATTTCGGACGACAAATCAGGGTCGAATCTCAGAAACCTTCACGAATTACGAGGGAAAACACTTCTTGCGCAAGTGAGTGAAACATGTCAATTCGCCTTGCATTTGCGAACCAAAGTGGATTTGATTCTCCAATTGGAGTCGTCATGGAATGGGAGCAGCGTGGATCATGTCTTAACATATTTCGGATGACAAATCGCCGTCGAATCTCAGAAACCTTCACGAATTACGAGGCAAAAGACTTGTTGCGCAAGTCAGTTAAACACATCGGTTCGCATTGTATTTGCGAACCGGAGTGGTTTTGATGCTCCAATTAGAGTCGTCATGGCATGGGATAGTCGTGGATCATGTTTTAAGATATTTCGGATGACAAATTGTGGTCGGATCTCAGAAACCTTCACGAATTACGAGGCAAAACAGTTGTTGCTTAAGTGAGCGAAACACATCGGTTCGCCTTGTATTTGCGAACTGGAGTGGTTTTGATTCCCCAATTGGAGTTGTCATGGCATGCGAGGAGCGTGGATAATTTCCTAACATATTCCGGATTAAAAATCGCGTTCGGATCTTAGAAACCTTAATGAATTACGATGCCAAACACATGTTGCGCGACTCAGTTAAACACGTCGGTTCGCGTTGTATTTGCGAACCGGAGTGGTTTTGATGCTCCCATTGGAGTCGTCATGGCATGGGAGGAGCGTGGATCATGTCTTAACACATTCCGGACGACAAATCGTGGTCGGATCTCTGAAACCTTCAGAATTTACGAGGCAAAACACTTGTTGTGCTAGTGAGTGAAACACGTCCGTTCGCGTTGTATTTGCGAACCGGAGTGGATTTGATGCTCCAATTGGAGTCGCCATGGCATGGGAGGAGCGTGGATCATGTCTTAACATATTCCAGATGACAAATCGCGGTCGGATTTCAGAAACCTTCACAAATTACGAGGCAAACACTTGTTGCGCAAGTGAGTGAAACACGTTAGTTCGCCTTGTATTTGCGAACCAGAGTGGATTTGATTCTCCAATTGGAGTCATCATGGCATGGGTGGAGCGTGGATCATGTCTTAACATATTCCCGATGAAAAATCGCGGTCAGATCTCAGAAACCTTCACGAATTACGAGGCAAAAGACTTGTTGCGCAAGTCAGTTAAACACATCGGTTCGCGTTGTATTTGCGAACCGGAGAGGTTTTGATGCTCCAATTGGGGTCGTCATGGCATGGGATGATCATGGATCATGTCTTAACATATTCCGGATGACAAATTGCGGTCGGATCTCAGAAACCTTCACGAATTACGAAGCAAAACACTTGTTGCGCAAGTGAGTGAAAGACAACGGTTCGCCATGTATTTGCGAACTGGAGTGGTTTTGATGCTCCAATTGGTGTCGTCATGGCATGGGAGGAGCGTGGATCATGTCTTAACATATCCCGGACGAAAAATCGCAGTTAGATCTTAAAAACCTTCACGAATTACGATGCAAAACACTTGTTGCGGAAGTCAGTTAAACACGTCGGTTCGCGTTGTATTTGCGAATCGGGGTGGTCTTGATGCTCCCATTGGAGTCGTCATGGCATGGGAGGAGCGTGGATCATGTCTTAACACATTCCGGACGACAAATCGTGGTCGGATCTTTGAAACCTTCAGAAATTACGAGGCAAAACACTTGTTGCGCAAGTGAGTGAAACACGTCGGTTCGCGTTGTATTTGCGAACCAGAGTGCTTTTGATGCTCCCATTGGAGTCGTCATGGCATGGGAGGAGCGTGGATCATGTCTTACCATAGTCCGGACGAAAAATCGCGTTCGGATCTCAGAAACCTTCACAAATTACGAGGGAAAACACTTGTTGCGCAAGTGAGTGAAACACGTCGGTTCGCGTTGTATTTGCGAATCGGGGTGGTGTTGATTCTCCCATTGGATTCGTCATGGCATGGGAGGAGCGTGGATAATGTCTTAACATATTCCGGACGACAAATCGCGGTTGGATCTCTTAAACCCATAGGAATTAGGAGGCAAAAGACTTGTTGCGCAAGTGAGTGAAACACGTCCGTTCGCGTTTTATTTACGAACCAGAGTGGTTTTGATTCTCCAATTGGAGTCGTCATGGCATGGGAGGAGCGTGGATCATGTCTTAACATATTCCGGATGACAAATCGCTGTCAGATCTCAAAAACCTTCACGAATTACGAGGCAAAGGACTTGTTGCGCAAGTGAGTGAAACGCGTCGGTTCGCGTTGTATTTGCGAACCAGAGTGGATTTGATGCTCCAATTGGAGTCGTCATGGCATGGGAGCAGCGTGGATAATGTTTTAACATATTCTGGACAACAAATCACGGTTGAATCTCAGAAACCTTCATCAATTACGAGGCAAAATACTCGTTGCGCAAGTGAGTGAAACACGTCGGTTCGCGTTTTATTTGCGAATCGGAGTGGTTTTAGTGCTCCAATTGGAGTCGTCTTGGCATGGGAGTAGCGTGGATCATGTCTTAACATATTCTGGAAGAAAAATCGCGGTCGGATCTCAGAAACCTTCACGAATTACGATGCAAAACTCTTGTTGCGCAAGTGAGTTAAACATGTCGGTTCTCGTTGTATTTGCGAACCGGAGTGGTTTTGATGCTCCAATTGGTGTCGTCATGGCATGGAAGGAGCCTGGATCATGTCTTAACATATTCCGGACGAAAAATCGCGGTCGAATCTCAGAAACCTTGTTGCCTCGTAAATCGCTGTCAGATCTCAGAGACCTTCACGAATTACGATGCAGAACATTTGTTGCGCAAGTGAGTTAAACACGTTGGTTCGCGTTGTATTTGCGAACCGGAGTGGTTTTGATGCTCCCATTGGAGTCGTCATGGCATGGGTGGAGCGTGGATCATGTCTTAACATATTCCGAACGACCAATCGCGGTCGGATCTCAGAAACCTTCATGAATTACGAGGCAAAACACTTGTTGCGCAAGTGAGTGAAACACTTCAGTTCGCGTTTTATTTGCGAACCGGAGTGGTTTTGAGGCTCCAATTGAAGTCGTCATGGCATGGGAGGAGCGTGGATCATGTCTTAACATATTCCGGACAATAAATCGCTGTCGGATGTAAGAAACCTTCACGAATTACGAGGCAAAAGACTGGTTGCGCAAGTGAGAGAAACACGTCGGTTCGCGTTTTATTTGCGAATCGGAATGGTTTTGATGCTCCAATTGGAGTCGTCTTGGCATGGGAGGAGCATGGATCATGTCTTAACATATTCCGGAAGAAAAATCGTGGTCGGATCTCAGAAACCTTCACGTATTACGATGCAAATCACTTGTTGCGCAAGTGAGTTAAACACGTCGGTTCTCGTTGTATTTGAGAACCAGAGTGGTTTTGATGCTCCAATTGGTGTCGTCATGGCATGGGAGGAGCCTGGATCATGTCTTAACATATTTTGCTAGAAAAATTGCGTTCGTATCTCAGAAACCTTCACGAATTACGATGCAAAACACTTGTTGCGCAAGTGAGTTAAACACGTCGGTTCGCGTTGTATTTGGGAACCGGAGTGGATTTGATGCTCCAATTGGATTCGTCATGGCATGGGAGGAGTGTGGATCATGTCTTAACATATTCTAGACGACAAATCGCGGTCGGATCTAAGAAACCATCATGAATTACGAGCAAAAGACTTGTTGCGCAAGTGAGTTAAACATGTCGGTTCGCGTTGTATTTACGAACCGAAGTGGTTTTGATGCTCCCATTGGAGTCGTCATGGCATGGGAGGAGCGTGGATCATGTATTAACATATTCCGGACGACAAATCGCGGTCGGATCTCAGAAACCTTGTTGCCTCGTAAATCACTGTCGGATCTCAGAGACCTTCACGAATTACGATGCAAAACACTTGTTGCGCAAGTGAGTGAAAGACGTCGGTTCGCGTTGTATTTGCGAACCGGAGTGGTTTTGATGCTCCCATTGGAGTCGTCATGGCATGGGAGGAGCGTGGATCATGTCTTAACATATTTCGGACGAGAAATCGCGGCCGGATCTCAGAAACCTTCACGAATTACGAGGCAAAACACTTGTTGCGCAAGTGTGTGAAACACGACGGTTCGCGTTGTATTTGCGATTTGGAGTGGTTTTGATGCTCCCATTGGAGTCGTCATGGCTTGGGAGGAGCGTGGATCATGTCTTAACTTATTCCGAGTGATAAATCGCGGTCAGATCTCAGAAACGTTCACGAATAACGATGTAAAACACTTGCAAGTGAGTTAAACACGTCGGTTCGCGTTATATTTGCGAACCGGAGTGGTTTTGTTGCTCCCATTGGAGTCGATATCGCATGGGTGGAGCGTGGATCATGTCTTAACATATTCCGGACGACAAATTGCAGTCGAATATCAGAAACCTTTATGAATTACGAGGCAAAAGACTTGTTGCGCAAGTGAGTGAAACACGTCAGTTCGCCTTGTATTTGCGAACCAGAGTGGTTTTCATGCTCCAATTGGAGTCGTCATGGCATGGGGGGAGCGTGGATCATGTCTTAACATATTCCAGATGAAAAATCGCGGTCGGATGTCAGAAACCTTCACGAAGTAAGATGCGAAACACTTGTTGCGCAAGTGAGTTAAACACGTCGGTTCACGTTGTATTTGCGAACCGGAGTGGTTTTGATCATCCCATTGGAGTCGTCATGGCATGGGAGCAGTGTGGATCATGTCTTAACATATTCCGGACGAAAAATCATGGACGGGTCTCAAAAACTTTCACGAATTACATGGCAAAAGACATGTTGCGCAAGTCAGTTAAACACATCGGTTCGCGTTGTATTTGTGAACAAGAGTGGTTTTGATGCTCCAATTGGAGTCTTCATGGCATGGGATGATCGTCGATCATGTCTTAACTTATTCCGGACGACAAATTGCGGCCGTATCTCAGATACCTTCACGAATTACAAGGCAAAAGACTTGTGCAAGTGAGTGAAACACGTCGGTTCGCGTCGTATTTGCGAATCGGAATGGTTTTGATGCTCCAATTGGAGTCTTCATGGCATGGGAGGAGCGTGGATCATGTCTTAACATATTCCGGACAACAAATCGCGGTCGGATCTCAGAAACCTTCACGAATTACGATGAAAAAGACATGTTGCGCAAGTCAGTGAAACACGTCGGTTCGCCTTGTATTTGCTAACTGGAGTGGTTTTGATCCTCCCATCGGAGTCGTCATGGCATGGGAAGAGCGTGGATCATGTCTTATCATATTCCGGATGACAAATCGCGGTCGGATCTCAGAAACCTTCACGAATTACGATGAAAACACTGGTTGCACAAGTCAGTTAAACATGTCGGTTCGCGTTGTATTTGCGAACCGGAGTGGTTTTGATGCTCCAATTGGAGTCGTCATGGCATGGGAGTAGCGTGGATCATGTCTTAACATATTCCAAATGACAAATCGTGATCGGATCTCAGAAACCTTCACGAATTATGATGCAAAACACTTGCAAGTGAGTTAAACACGTCGGTTCGCGTTGTATTTGCGAACCGGAATGGTTTTGATGCTCCAATTGGAGTCTTAATGACATGGGAGGAGCGTGGATCATGTCTTAACATATTTCGGACGACAAATCACGGTCGGATCTCTGAAACCTTTAGGAATTACGAGGCAAAACACTTGTTGTACAAGTGTGTGAAACACGTCCGTTCGCGTTGTATTTACGAACCGGAGTGGTTTTGATTCTCCAATTGGAGTCGTCATGGTATGGGAGGAGTGTGGATCATGTCTTAACATATTTCGGATGACAAATCGCTGTCGGATCTCAGAAACCTTCACGAATTACGAGGCAAAACACTTGTTGCGAAACTGAGTGAAACACGTCGGTTCGCGTTGTATTTGCGAACCGGAGTGGATTTGATGCTCCAATTGGAGTCGTCATGGCACGGGAGGAGCGTGGATCATGTTCTAACATATTTCAGACGACAAATCGTGGTCGGATCTCAGAAACCTTCACGAATTACGAGGGAAAAGACTTGTTACGCAAGTGAGTGAAACACGTCGGTTCGCGTTTTATTTGCGAATCGGAGTGGTTTTGATGCTCCAATTGGCGTCTTCATGGCATGGTAGGAGCGTGGATCATGTCTTAACATATTCTAGAAGAAAAATCGCGGTCGGATCTCAGAAACCTTCACGAATTACGATGCAAAACACTGGTTGCACAAGTCAGTTAAACATGTCGGTTCGCGTTGTATTTGCGAACCGGAGTGGCTTTGATTCTCCAATTGGTGTCGTCATGGCATAGGAGGAGCGTGGATCATGTCTTAACATATTCCGGAAGAAAAATCGCGTTCGGATCTCAGAGACCTTCATGAATTACGATGCAAAACACTTTTTGCGCAAGTGAGATAAACACGTCGGTTTGCGTTGTATTTGCGAACCAGAGTGGATTTGATGCTCCAATT
Source organism: Senna tora (assembly GCA_014851425.1). Classification (NCBI taxonomy): domain Eukaryota; kingdom Viridiplantae; phylum Streptophyta; class Magnoliopsida; order Fabales; family Fabaceae; genus Senna; species Senna tora. The sequence continues at coordinate 9,266,018 of CM026263.1, forward strand.
GGATTCGTCATGGCATGGGAGTAGCGTGGATCATGTCTTAACATATACCGAATGAAAAATCACGGTCGGATCTCTGAAACCTTCACGAATTACGAGGCAAAAGACTTTTTGCGCAAGTGAGTTAAACACGTCGGTTCGCGTTGTATTTGCGAACCGAAGTGGTTTTGATGCTCCAAATTGAGTCGTCATGGCATGGGAGGAGCGTGGATCATGTCTTAACATATTTCGGATGAAAAATCGTGGTCGAATCTCAGAGACCTTCTCGAATTACGATGCAAAATACTTGTTGTGCAAGTGAGTTAAACACGTCGGTTCACGTTGTATTTGCGAACCGGAGTGGTTTTGATGCTCCCATTGGAGTCGTCAAGGCATGGGAGGAGCGTGGATCATGTCTTAACATATTCCGAACGACAAATCGCGGTTGGATCTCAGAAACCTTCACGAATTATGAGGCAAAACAATTGTTGCGCAAGTGAGTGAAACACGTCGGTTTGCGTTTTATTTGCGAACCAGAGTGGTTTTGATGCTCCAATTAGAGTCGTCACGGCATGGGAAGAGCGTATCATGTCTTAACATATTCCGAACGACAAATCGCTGTCGGATCTTAGAAACCTTCACGAATTACGAGGCAAAACACGTTGCGCAATTGAGTGAAACACGTCTGTTCGTGTTGTATTTACGAACCGGAATGGTTTTGATTCTCCAATTGGAGTCATCATGGCATGGGAGGAGCGTGGATCATGTCTTAACATATTCCGAACGAAAAATCGCAGTCAGAATTCAGAAACCTTCACGAATTACGATGCGAAACACTTGTTGCGCAAGTGAGTTAAACACGCCAGTTCGCGTTGTATTTGTGAACCGGAGTGGTTTTGATGCTCCCAGTCATCATGGCATGAGAGGAGCGTGGATGATGTCTTAACATATTCCGGACGAAAAATTGTGGTCGGATCTCAGAAACCTTCACGAATCACGATGCAAAACACTTGTTGCGCAAGTGAGTTAAACACGTCGGTTCGCGTTGTATTAGCGAACATGAGTGGGTTTGATGCTCCAATTGGAGTCGTCAAAGCATGGTAGGAGCGTGGATCATGTCTTAACATATCCCGGACGACAAATAACGGTCGGATCTCTGAAACCTTTAGGAATTACGAGGCAAAACACTGGTTGTGCAAATGAGTGAAACACGTCCGTTCGCGTTGTATTTACGAACCGGAGTGGTTTTGATTCTCCAATTGGAGTCGTCATGGCATGGGAGGAGTGTGGATCATGTCTTAACATATTCTGGATGACAAATCGCTGTCGGATCTCAGAAACCTTCCCGAATTACGAGGCAAAACACATGTTGCGAAAGTGAGTGAAACATGTCGGTTCGCGTTGTATTTGCGAATCGGAGTGGATTTGAAGCTCCAATTGGAGCGTCATGGCACGGGAGGAGCGTGGATCATGTTTTAACATATTTCGGAATCGCGGTAGGATCTCTGAAACCTTCACAAATTACGAGGCAAAAGACTTGTTGCGCAGGTGAGTGAAACACGTCGATTCGCGTTTTATTTGCGAATCGGAGTGGTTTTGATCCTTCAATTTGAGTCGTCATGGCATGGGAGGAGCGTGGATCATGTCTTAACATATTTCGGACGAAAAATCGCGGTCGAATCTCTGAGACCTTCACGAATTACGATGCAAAACACTTGTTGCGTATGTGAGTTAAACATGTCGGTTCGCGTTGTATTTGCGAACCGGAGTGGATTTGATGTTCCAATTGGATTCGTCATGGCATGGGAGGAGCCTGGATCATGTCTTGACATATTCCAGATGACAAATCGCAGTCGGATCTCAGAACGCTTCACTAATTACGAGGCGAAAGACTTGTTGCGCAAGTGAGTTAAACACGTCGGTTCGCGTTGTATTTGTAAGCCGAAGTGGTTTTGAATTTCAGTCTTCATGGCATGGGAGGAGCGTGGATCATCTCTTAACATATTCCGGACAAAAAATTGCAGTCGAATCTAAGAGACCTTCATGAATTACGATGCAAAACACTTGCTGCGCAAGTGAGTTAAACACGTCGGCTCGCGTTGTATTTGCGAACCGGAGTGGTTTTGATGCTCCCATTGGAGTCGTCATGGCATGGGAGGAGCGTGGATCATGTCTTAACGTAGTAAGGATGAAAAATCGTGGTCGGATCTCGAAACCTTCATGAATTGCGAGGCAAAACACTTGTTGCGCAAGTGAGTGAAACACGTTGGTTCGCGTTTTATTTGCGAACCGGAGTGGTTTTAATGCTCCAATTGGAGTTTTCATGGCATGGGAGGAGCGTGGATCATGTCTTAACATATTCCAAATGACAAATAGCTGTCGGATCTCAGAAACCTTCACGAATTACGAGGCAAAACACTTGTTGCGAAAGTGAGTGAAACACGTCGGTTCGCGTTGTATTTGTAAACTGGATTGGTTTTGATGCTCCAATTGGAGTCGTCATGGCATGGGAGGAGCGTGGATCATGTCTTAACATAGTCCGGACAAAAAATCATGTTCGGATCTCAAAAACCTTCACGAATTACGAGGCAAAACACTTGTTGCGCAAGTGAGTGAAACAGGTTGGTTCGCGTTTTATTTGCGAACCGGAGTGGCTCTAATGCTCCAATTGGAGTCGTCATGGCATGGGAGGAGCGCGGATCTTGTCTTAACATATTCCGGATGACAAATCGCTGTCGGATCTCAGAAACCTTCACGAATTACAAGGCAAAACACTTGTTGCGCAAGTGAGTGAAACACGTCGGTTCGCGTTGTATTTGCGAACCGAAGTGGTTTTGATGCTCCAATTGGAGTCGTCATGGCACGGGAGGAGCGTGGATCATGTCTGAACATATTCCGGATGAAAAATTGTGGTTGGATCTCAGAGACCTTCACGAATTACGATGCAAAAGACTGTTGTGCAAGTGAGTGAAACACGTCGGTTCGTGTTGTATTAGCGAACCGGAGTGGTTTTGATACTCCAATTGTAGTCGTCATGGCATGGGAGCAGCGTGGATCATGTCTTAACATATTCCGGACGACAAATCGTTGTCGAATCTCAGAAACCTTCACGAATTACGAGGCAAAAGACTTGTTGCGCAAGTGAGTGAAACACGTAGGTTCGCATTTTATTTACGAATCGGAGTGGTTTTGATGCTCCAATTGGAGTCGTCATGGCATGGGAGGAGCGTGGATCATGTCTGAACATGTTCCAGAAGAAAAATTGCGGTCGGATATCAGAAACCTTCACGAATTACGATCCAAAACACTTTTTGCGCAAGTGAGTTAAACACGTCGGTTCGCGTTGTATTTGCGAACCAGAGTTGTTTTGATGCTTCTATTAGAGTCGTCATGGCATGGGAGGAGCGTGGATCATGTATTAACATATTCCGGACGACAAATCGCGTTCGGATCTCAGAAACCTTCACGAATTATGAGGCAAAACACTTGTTGCGCAAGTGTGTGAAACACGTCGGTTCGTGTTGTATTTGCGAACCGGAGTGGTTTTTATGCTACAATTGGAGTCGTCATTGCATGTTAGGAGTGTGGATCATGTCTTAACATATTCTGGACGACAAATCGCGGTCGGATCTCAAAAAACTTCACGAATTACGAGGCAAAACACTTATTGCGCAAGTGAGTGAAACACGTCAGTTCGCGTTGTATTTACGAACCGATGTGGATTTGATCCTCCAATTGGAGTCTTCATGGCATGGGAGGTGTGTGGATCATGTATTAACATATTCCGGACAACAAATTGCGTCGGATCTCAGAAACCTTCACGAGTTACGAGGCAAAACACTTGTTGCGCAAGTGAATTAAACACGTCAGTTGGCGTTGTATTTGCGAACCGGTGTGGTTTTGATGCTCCATTTGGAGTCGTCATGCCATGGGAGGTGCGTGGATCATGTCTTAACATATTCCGAATGACAAATTGCAATCAGATCTCAGAAACCTTCACGAATTACGAGGCAATAAACTTGTTGCGAGAGTGAGTGAAACACGTCGGTTCGCATTGTATTTGCGAACCGGAGTGGATTTGTTGATCCAATTGGAGTCTTCATGGCATGAGAGGAGCGTGGATCATGTCTTAACATATTCCAGACGAGAAATCGCGATCGGATCTCAGAAACCTTCACGAATTACGAGGCAAAACTCTTGTTGCGCAATTGAGTGAAACTCGCCAGTTCGCGTTGTATTTGCGAACCGGTGTGGTTTTGATGCTCCAATTGGAGTCGTTATGGCATGGGAGGAGCGTGGATCATGTCTTAACATATTTCGGTTTACAAATCGCGATCGGATCTCAGAAACTTTCACGAATTATGAGGCAAAACACTTGTTGCGAAAGTGAGTGAAACACGTCGGTTCGCGTTGTATTTGCAAACCGGAATGGATTTGATGCTCCAATTGGAGTCGTCATGGCATGGGAGGAGCGTGGAGCATGTCTTAACATATTTCGGACGACAAATCGCGGTCGGATCTCAGAAACCTTCACGAATTACGTGGCAAAAGACCTGTTGCGCAAGTGAGTGAAACACGTCGGCTTGTCTTGGATTTGCGAACCAGAGTGGTTTTGATGCTCCAATTGGGTCGTAGTAGCATTTACTGATGATAATCTTGTGTATTCCAAGGATAGGGAAGATCATTTCAAGATTTTACTACATGTGCTTAGGGAAAAGCAGTTGCATACAAAGCTAGCAATAGCAAATTTGTAGAGACCAAAGACAGTGACTGAAATTTTTTAGTTTCCTCAGATTAGTCAATTACGATAGATGCTCATCCAAAGGTTTCCACATGGAGCGTTGCCTTTGAATTAGATCAATTCGAAGGGGTGTACCTTTTGTGTAGACGCTAAGATGTGTGAATAGTTTCCAAGCATTGAATGAGAAGGTAAATACACACCTATCCTAGTCAAACCTGATGATCCCTTAAGCGAATTTGAGTTGTACACCAACGCCTCTAACAAAGAAATAGTTTGTGTGTTAATGAAAGAAAAGAGAATAGTAGCTTATGCCCTTAGACCATTGAAACCTCATAAGGAGGTGCATTCGATTCACAACCTAAAAGTAATAACCATAGTTTTTGCCATGAAAATATGGAGATATTATCTTTATGGGATTAAGATTAAGGTAGGTAGTGACCCTGAAAGTCTCACATGATGAGAGGTAGTAGAAATTGAGACGAATGAGATGGAGGGAGTCCTTAAAGGACTATGACTTTGAATTAAAGTACCATCTGGGAAAGGCAAGTGAGGTTATCGATGTCTTAAACAGAAAACCCTTTAATATATCTCAGGTGATCGTAGAAGAATTGAGGTTGATAGTGAAGTTTAGAGATTTGAACCTATCCACACTTGTTTTTACCTAATAAAATGTGTCTAAACACATTGAAGAATATATATTGAAACTTTAGGGCTCAAATATTAGAAATCCAGAAAGAAGGTGAATTCTTAAAAGTTCCCAGAGGACTCAAAAGGATTCACAGAGTCGTCTGATGAAATACTATTATTCCAAGACACAGTGTAGAGTTCAAGATAGGTAGATGAGTTTTATTGAAATTAGAAAAGACCATTAAAACATAGGGATGGGATGTAGCTCAATGGTAAAGCATTTGACTTAGTATCCTAGCCCTATATGATTATAGAAAATGACGCTAAGCAATTGAGAAATGAGACTATTCCATTAGTAGAAAGGCAATATAAGATGATTCCCTTCCTTAAGAAGCAACCTAAAGAAGGAGATGATACGAGAAAATCATATCTAGAATGGTCGGAATACGTATGCTTCAAATTTTGAGGACAGAATTTTTAATAAGGAGGGGGGAATTGTAACATCCGCCTTTTTCAGCTAATGGAATGATCATTTGTAAATTAACTCTAACTAATTTTTTGTGTTTGACATTGTTTGATACACTTAGAAAGCATGTAGTTGCATTAGTTTAGAGTAGCTAATGTAATAAGGACTAGAAAGAAAAGATTAGAAAAGTAAGGGACTTATATGAATGGAAGGTTATGGTTTAGGGTGAGAAATGTGATTTTCTCTCTAAGACCCTAAATTCAACTTATACTCACAAGAATGTTCAGAAGAGCCCATTCTACAATTTTAGAGAGAGAGAGAGTTAAAGAGAGAAGGAGAAGAATGCTCAAGGAAGAACAATGAAGATTTGAGCTAGGAGGACATGATTCGGCCAAGGAAAACCCATAGAAAGGCATGTATATATCACATGAAACATAATCTAAGCATGGAAACATGGTAATAAATGTTTCCTTCCTCTCACCTTCAAAATTTATGGTTTTTGGTCAAATGGAGAAAATTTCGAATATGATGTTTTAAGTTGAAAGTGAGGATTAAAACTTGCATTTATGAGTTTCTAGAACTTGAATGGATGCTTAGATGATGTTGCATGTATGCTTGGATGCTAGAAAATGGAAAATTTGTGATGGGTTTGGGTATGGGTTTTGGTATGGGTTTTGGTGTATCTCCATATAAATTTAAACATGGAAAAGCATGTTTTGAGTTGAAATTTTGATGGGTTTTGTTGTGAAAATGATAGGGATTAAGTTGCATTAAGTAAACTCCTTTGATTTTCAAGTGTGGGGCTTTAATCTGGTAAAAAAGAAGCTTTTAAAACCGTTTTCGCCCCGCATCAGCCATCTGATAGCTAGAACAGCCGGCTGATAGGTTTAAATTTTTGATAAGTGTTCGTGTTTTTGCCCAGAAACGTTCATATTTTACCCAGAAAATTCCAGATTTAGAACAGCCGGCTGATAGCTTAAGAACAGCCGGCTGTTGTGTTTTTAAAGTGGCTGAATTAGCTCTCCAAAGGGCTATCAGTCGGCTGATAGGTCCTAACAGCCGTCTGATAGGTCTCTAGAAAATTATATTTGTCAAAAATTAAGGGCCAATCAGCCAGCTGATGGCCCCAATCAGCCAGCTCATAGGCCCCTGTTTTGCATAGTGAACTTAATCACTTTAAATGATGTTTTAAACACTTAATTTCATTGTCAAACATGATGCTCAATGATTTTAAAGTAATTTAAAATATGAATCAAGGGGAAATAACATAGAAAGAAAGAAAAGAAAGCTGAGTATTCAATGTACATGTATCGGTAAAGAATGGGTCCATGATCGATTGACCAATTGTCAGTATGTGACGGCCGTTGGGATTTCCACGGTTGTGTCATTATTTGGGATGGTAAAACATCCATCGATTAAGAATGTAATTTTACGAAAACACCGTGTTAGTTACCGAATTTTAAGCTAGTATGCCCTATGTGGCCATCTAAGAGCGATATGCTTAAAATTCGGCGAACCATGATTAGGACCCATTTCTTTCTAATATATGTATATGTGAATAGCATATCACGGAGATGAATTGTTGACTCTTAAGGAAAGATACCATGCATATAAATTGTTGATCCACAGGGAAAGACACAATGCTTGCAATAGGTTGATTCTTAAGGGAAGACGCAATGAATCCTATGAATGTATGTGTTCAAGGAATTGAACAGTTGATCCTCCGGGACAACATAATGAATCCTAGGTATATGTGAATGTTTATGTGAGGCAAATTATTGATCCTTTGGGAAAGACACAAATGGTCCTCTACTGATGATGTTATGAGGGACGAATTGTTGATCCTTCGGGAAAGACGCAAAGGGTCCTACTATGATTATGAATGTATGCATGTGTACGAGTGCTCGCGTTGCGGCACTCCCGATGCTCATATGTTTTATGAAATTAGGGCTAGATGCCCACATGTTTATTATGTGTTGTTTCAATACCCTTGGAATTATGAATGATGATGATATGCTAAAATGTTTTACGTGTATTCATATTGCGAAAGTGAGTGAAACACGTCGGTTCGCGTTGTATTTGCGAACCAGTGTGGTTTTGATGCTCCAATTGGAGTCGTCATGGCATGGGAGGAGCGTGGATCATGTCCTAACATATTCCGGATGACAAATCGCGGTCGAATCTCATAAACCTTCACGAATTACTGGCAAAAGATTTGTTGCGCATGTGAGTGACACATGTCAGTTCGCATTGTATTTGCGAACCGGAGTGTATTTCATGCTCCAATTGGAGTCGTCATGGCATGGGAGGAGCGTGGATCATGTCTTAACATATTCCGGACGATAAATCACGATCGGATCTCAGAAACCTTCAGGAATTACGATGCAAAAGACTTGTTGCGCAGGTGAGTGAAACACATCTGTTCGCGTTGTATTTGCGAACTGGAGTGGTTTTGATGCTCCAATTGGAGTCGTCATAGCACGGGAGGAGCGTGGATCATGTATTAACATATTCTGGACGACAATTCGCGGTCGGATCTCAGAAACATTCACGAATTACGAGCCAAAAGACTTGTTGCGCATGTGAGTGAAACACGTCGGTTCGCGTTGGATTTGCGAACCGGAGTGGTTTTGATGCTCCAATTGGAGTCATCATGGGAGGAGCGTGGATCATGTCTTAACATATTTCGGACGAAAAATCGTGGTCGGATCTCAGAAACCTTTTCAAGAATTAGGAGGCAAAATACTTGTTGTGCAAGTGAGTGAAACATGTCGGTTCGCGTTGTATTTGCGAACCGAGTGGTTTTGATGCTCCAATTGGAGCCGTCATGGCATGGGAGGAGCGTGGATCATGTTTTAACATATTCCGGACGACAAATCGCGGTCGGATCTCAGAAACCTTCACGAATTGCGATGCAAAAGACTTGTTGCGCAAGTGAGTGAAACACGTCGATTCGTGTTGTATTTGCGAACCAGAGTGGTTTTGATGCTCCAACTTGAGTCGTCATGGCATGGGAGGATCGTGGATCATGTCTTAACATATTCAGAACGACAAATCGCTATCGGATCTTAGAGAACTTCACGAATTACGAGGCAAAAGACTTGTTGCGCAAGTGAGTGAAACACGTCGGTTCGTTTTGTATTTGCGAACCAGAGTGGTTTTGATGCTCCAATTGGAGTCGTCATGGCATGGGAGGAGCGTGGTTCACGTCTTAAGATATTCCGGACGACAAATCGTGGTCGGATCTCAAAAAGTGTCACAAATTACGAGGCAAAACAATTGTTGCGCAAGTGAGTGAAACACGTCGGTTCGCGTTGTATTTGCGAACCATAGTGGTTTTGAGGCTCCCATTGGAATCTTCATGGCATGGGAGGAGCGTGGATCATGTCTTAACATATTTTGGACGACAAATCACAGTCAGATCTCAGAAACCTTCACTAATTACACGGCAAAACACTTGTTGCGCAAGTGAGTGAAACACGTTGGTTCGCGTTGTATTTACGAATTGAGTGGATTTGATACTCCAATTGGTGTCGTCATGGCATGGGAGGAGCATGGATCTTGCCTTAACATTTTTTGGAGGAGAAATCCTGGTCGGATCCCAGAAACCTTCACGAATTACGATGCAAAAGACTTGTTGCGCAAGTGAGTCAAACACGTCGGTTCACGTTGTATTTGCGAACCGGTGTGGTTTTGATGCTCCAATTGGAGTCTTCATGGCATTGGAGGAGCGTGGATCATGTCTTAATATATTCCGGACGACAAATCGCGATCGGATCTCCGAAACCTTCACGAATTACGAGACAAAAGACTTTTTGTGTATGTGAGTGAAAACCGTCAGTTCGCGTTGTATTTGCGAACCGGAGTGTATTTCATGCTCCAATTGGAGTCATCATGGCATGGGAGGAGTGTGGATCATGAATTAACATATTCCGGTGAAAAATCGCGGTCAGATCTCAGAAACCTTCACGAATTACGATGTAAAAGACTTGTTGCGTAAGTGAGTGAAACACGTCGGTTCACGTTGTATTTGCGAACCGGAGTGGTTTTGATGCTCCAATTGGAGTCTTCATGGCATGGGAGGAGCGTGGATCATGTCTTAACATATTTCAAATGACAAATCGCTGAAAATTTCACGAATTACGAGGTAAAACACTTGTTGCCCAAGTGAGTGAAACACGTCAGTTCGCGTTGTATTTGCGAAGAGGTGTGGGTTTGATGCTCCAATTGGAGTCTTCATGGCATGGGAAGAGCGTGGATCATGTCTTAACATATTTCAGATGACAAATCACGGGAAAATCTCAGAAACCTTCACAAATTACGAGGCAAAACACTTGTTGCGCAAGTGAGTGAAAAACGTCGGTTCGCGTTGTATTTGCGAACCAGAGTGGATTTGATTCTCCAATTGCATTCGTCATGGCATGGGAGGAGCATGGATCATGTCTTAACGTACTCCAGACGACAAATCGCGGTCAGCTCTCTTAAACCTTCACAAATTACGAGGCAAAAGATTTGTTGCGCAAGTGAGTGAAACTCGTCGGTTCGAGTTGTATTTGGGAACCAAAGTGGTTTTGATGCTCGAATTGGAGTCGTCATGGCATGGGAGGAGCGTGGATCATGTCTTAACATATTTCGGATGAGAAATCGCGGTCGGATCTCAGAAACCTTCACGAATTACGAGGCAAAACACTTGCTGCGCAAGTGAGTTAAAGACGTCAGTTCGCGTTGTATTTGCGAACCGAGTGGATGACAAATTGCGGTCGGATCTCAGAAACCTTCACGAATTACGAGGCAAAACACATGTTGCGCAAGTGAGTGAAACACGTTGGTTTTCGTTGTATTTGCAAACCGAGTGAAACACGTCGGTTCGCGTTGTATTTGCGAACTGCAGTGGTTTTGAGGCTCCCATTGGAATTGTCATGGCATGGCAGGAGCGTGGATCATGTCTTAACATATTTTGGATGACAAATCACAGTCAGATCTCAGAAACCTTCACTAATTACGCAGCAAAACACTTGTTGCGCAAGTGAGTGAAACACGTCGGTTCGCGTCGTATTTACGAACTGAGTGGATTTGATGCTCCAATTGGAGTCATCATGGCATGGGAGGAGCGTGGATCTTGCCTTAACATATTTCGGAGGAGGAATCCTGGTTGGATCCAAGAAACCTTCACGAATTATGATGCAAAAGATTTGTTGCGCAAGTGAGTGAAACACGTCGGTTCGCGTTGTATTTGCGAACCGGAGTGGTCTTGATGCTCCAATTGGAGTCGTCATGGCATGGGAGGAGCGTGCACCATGTATTAACTTATTTCGGATGACAAGCCGTGGTCAGATCTCCGAAACCTTCACGAATTACGATGCAAAACACTTGTTGCGCAAGTGAGTGAAACACGTTGGTTCGTGTTGTATTTGCGATACGGAGTTGTTTTGATGCTCCAATTGGAGTCGTCAGGGCATGGGAGGTGCGTGGTTCATGTCTTAACATATTCTAGATGAAAAATCACGGTCGGATCTCAAAAACCTTCACAAATTCCGAGGCAAAATACTTGTTGCGCAAGTGAGTTAAAGATGTCGGTTCGCGTTGTATTTGCGAACTGAGTGAATTTGATGCTCCAATTGGAGTCTTCATGGCATGGGAGAAGCGTGGATCATGTCTTAACATATTTCAGACGTGAAATCGTGGTCGCATCTCAGAAACCTTCACGAATTACGATGCCAAAGACTTGTTGCGCAAGTGAGTGAAACACGTCGGTTCTCGTTGTATTTGCGAACCGGAGTGGTTTTGATGCTCCAATTGGAGTCGTCATGGCATGGGAGGAGCGTGGATAATGTCTTAACATATTTCGGACGACAAATCGCGGTCAAATCTCAGAAACCTTCACGAATTACGAGGTAAAACACTTGTTGCGTAAGTGAGTGAAACACGTCGGTTCGCATTGTATTTGGGAACCGGAGTGGATTTGATGCTCCAATTGGAGTCGTCATGGCATGGGAGGAGCGTGAATCTTGTCCTAACATATCCCGGACGAGAAATAAGGGTCGGATTTGAGAAACCTTCACGAATTATGAGGAAAAACACTTGTTGCACAAGTGAGTTAAACACGTTGGTTCGCTTTGTATTTGCGAACCCGAGTGGATATGATGCTCGAATTGGAGTCTTCATGGCATGGGAGGAGTGGGGATCATGTCTTAACATATTCCGGACAACAAATCGCGGTCGGATCTCAGAAACCTTCACGAATTAGGAGGCAAAAGACTTTTTGCGTATGTGAGTGAAACAAGATAGTTCGCGTTGTATTTGCGAACCGGAGTGTATTTAATGCTCCAATTGGAGTCTTCATGGCATGGGAGGAGCGTGGATCATGTCTTAACATATTATGGACGACAAATCGTGATCGGATCTCCGAAACCTTCACGAATTACGATGCAAAAGACTTGTTGTGCAAGTGAGTGAAACACGTCGGTTCGCGTTGTATTTGCGAGCCAGAGTGGTTTTGATGCTCCAATTGGAGTCGTCATGGCATGGGAGGAGCGTGGACCATGTATTAACTTATTCCATACGACAAGTCGTGGTCAGATCTCAGAAACCTTCACGAATTACGATGCAAAACACTTGTTGCGCAAGTGAGTGAAATACGTCAGTTCGTGTTGTATTTGCGATACAGAGTGGTTTTGATGCTCCAATTGGAGTCGTCATGGCATGGGAGGAGCGTGGATCATGTCTTAACATATTCCAGATGAAAAATCACGGTCGGATCTCAGAAACCTTCACGAATTCCGAGGCAAAATACTTGTTGCGCAAGTGAGTTAAAGATGTCGGTTCGCGTTGTATTCGCGAACCGAGTGGATTTGATGCTCCAATTGGAGCCTTCATGGCATGGGAGGAGCGTGGATCATGTCTTAACATATTTTGGACGAGAAATCGTGGTCGCATCTCATAAACCTTCACGAATTACGATGCAAAAGACTTGTTGCGCAAGTGAGTGACACACGGCGGTTCGCGTTGTATTTGCGAACTGGAGTGGTTTTGATGCTCCAATTGGAGTCGTCATGGCATGGGAGGAGCGTGGATCATGTCTTAACATATTTCGGATGAGAAATCGCGGTCGGATCTCAGAAACCTTCACGAATTACGAGGCAAAACACTTGCTGCGCAAGTGAGTTAAAGACGTCAGTTTGCGTTGTATTTGCGAACCGAGTGGATGACAAATTGCGGTCGGATCTCAGAAACCTTCACGAATTACGAGGCAAAACACATGTTGCGCAAGTGAGTGAAACACGTTGGTTTTCGTTGTATTTGCAAACCGAGTGAAACACGTCGGTTCGCGTTGTATTTGCGAACTGCAGTGGTTTTGAGGCTCCCATTGGAATTGTCATGGCATGGCAGGAGCGTGGATCATGTCTTAACATATTTTGGATGACAAATCACAGTCAGATCTCAGAAACCTTCACTAATTACGCAGCAAAACACTTGTTGCGCAAGTGAGTGAAACACGTCGGTTCGCGTCGTATTTACGAACTGAGTGGATTTGATGCTCCAATTGGAGTCATCATGGCATGGGAGGAGCGTGGATCTTGCCTTAACATATTTCGGAGGAGGAATCCTGGTTGGATCCAAGAAACCTTCACGAATTATGATGCAAAAGATTTGTTGCGCAAGTGAGTGAAACACGTCGGTTCGCGTTGTATTTGCGAACCGGAGTGGTCTTGATGCTCCAATTGGAGTCGTCATGGCATGGGAGGAGCGTGCACCATGTATTAACTTATTTCGGATGACAAGCCGTGGTCAGATCTCCGAAACCTTCACGAATTACGATGCAAAACACTTGTTGCGCAAGTGAGTGAAACACGTTGGTTCGTGTTGTATTTGCGATACGGAGTTGTTTTGATGCTCCAATTGGAGTCGTCAGGGCATGGGAGGTGCGTGGTTCATGTCTTAACATATTCTAGATGAAAAATCACGGTCGGATCTCAAAAACCTTCACAAATTCCGAGGCAAAATACTTGTTGCGCAAGTGAGTTAAAGATGTCGGTTCGCGTTGTATTTGCGAACTGAGTGAATTTGATGCTCCAATTGGAGTCTTCATGGCATGGGAGAAGCGTGGATCATGTCTTAACATATTTCAGACGTGAAATCGTGGTCGCATCTCAGAAACCTTCACGAATTACGATGCCAAAGACTTGTTGCGCAAGTGAGTGAAACACGTCGGTTCTCGTTGTATTTGCGAACCGGAGTGGTTTTGATGCTCCAATTGGAGTCGTCATGGCATGGGAGGAGCGTGGATAATGTCTTAACATATTTCGGACGACAAATCGCGGTCAAATCTCAGAAACCTTCACGAATTACGAGGTAAAACACTTGTTGCGTAAGTGAGTGAAACACGTCGGTTCGCGTTGTATTTGGGAACCGGAGTGGATTTGATGCTCCAATTGGAGTCGTCAAGGCATGGGAGGAGCGTGAATCTTGTCCTAACATATCCCGGACGAGAAATAAGGGTCGGATTTGAGAAACCTTCACGAATTATGAGGAAAAACACTTGTTGCACAAGTGAGTTAAACACGTTGGTTCGCTTTGTATTTGCGAACCCGAGTGGATATGATGCTCGAATTGGAGTCTTCATGGCATGGGAGGTGTGGGGATCATGTCTTAACATATTCCGGACAACAAATCGCGGTCGGATCTCAGAAACCTTCACGAATTAGGAGGCAAAAGACTTTTTGCGTATGTGAGTGAAACACGTTAGTTCGCGTTGTATTTGCGAACCGGAGTGTATTTAATGCTCCAATTGGAGTCTTCATGGCATGGGAGGAGCGTGGATCATGTCCTAACATATTATGGACGACAAATCGTGATCGGATCTCCGAAACCTTCACGAATTACGATGCAAAAGACTTGTTGTGCAAGTGAGTGAAACACGTCGGTTCGCGTTGTATTTGCGAGCCAGAGTGGTTTTGATGCTCCAATTGGAGTCGTCATGGCATGGGAGGAGCGTGGACCATGTATTAACTTATTCCAGACGACAAGTCGTGGTCAGATCTCAGAAACCTTCACGAATTACGATGCAAAACACTTGTTGCGCAAGTGAGTGAAATACGTCAGTTCGTGTTGTATTTGCGATACAGAGTGGTTTTGATGCTCCAATTGGAGTCGTCATGGCATGGGAGGAGCGTGGATCATGTCTTAACATATTCCAGATGAAAAATCACGGTCGGATCTCAGAAACCTTCACGAATTCCGAGGCAAAATACTTGTTGCGCAAGTGAGTTAAAGATGTCGGTTCGCGTTGTATTCGCGAACCGAGTGGATTTGATGCTCCAATTGGAGCCTTCATGGCATGGGAGGAGCGTGGATCATGTCTTAACATATTTTGGACGAGAAATCGTGGTCGCATCTCAGAAACCTTCACGAATTACGATGCAAAAGACTTGTTGCGCAAGTGAGTGACACACGGCGGTTCGCGTTGTATTTGCGAACTGGAGTGGTTTTGATGCTCCAATTGGAGTCGTCATGGCATGGGAGGAGCGTGGATCATGTCTTAACATATTTCGGATGAGAAATCGCGGTCGGATCTCAGAAACCTTCACGAATTATGAGGCAAAAGACTTGTTGTGCAAGTGAATTAAACACATCGGTTCGTTTTGTATTTGCGAACCCGAGTGGATATGATGCTCCGATTGGAGTCTTCATGGCATGGGAGGAGCGTGGATCATGTATTAACATATTCCGGACAACCGATCGCGGTCGGATCTCAGCATCCTTCACGAATTACATGGCAAAAGACTTGTTGCGCTTGTGAGTGAAACACGTCAGTTCGCGTTGTATTTGCGAACCGGAGTGTATTTCATGCTCCAATTGGAGACGTCATGGCATGGGAGGAGCGTGGATCATGTATTAACATATTTCGGATGAGAAATAGCGGTCGGATCTCAGAAACCTTCACGAATTAAGAGGCAAAACACTTGCTGCGCAAGTGAGTTAAAGACGTCCGTTGTATTTGCGAACCGAGTGGATTTGATGCTCCAATTGGAGTCTTCATGGCATGGCAGGACGTGGATCATGTCTTAACATATTTTGGACGACAAATTGCGGTCGGATCTCAGAAACCTTCATGAATTACGAGGCAAAACACTTGTTGCGCAAGTGAGTGAAACACGTTGGTTTGCGTTATATTTGCGAACCAAGTGGATTTGATGCTCCAATTGGAGTAGTCATGGCATGGGAGGAGCGTGGATCATGTATTAACATATTTCGGACGAGAAATCGCGGTCGGTTCTCAGGAACCTTCACGAATTACGAGGCAAAACACTTGTTGCGCAAGTGAGTGAAACACATCGGTTCGCGTTGTATTTGCGAACCGAGTGGATTTGATGCTCCAATTGGAGTCGTCATGGCATGGGAGGAGCGTGGATCATGTCTTAACATATTCCGAACGACAAATCACGGTCGGATCTCAGAAACCTTATCGAGTTATGATACAAAAGGCTTGTTGCGCAGGTGAGTGAAACACCTCGGTTCGCGTTGTATTGGCGAACCGAAGTGGTTTTGATGCTCCAACTGGAGTCGTCATGGCATGGGAGGAGCGTGGATCATGTCTTAACATATTCCGGACGATAAATCGCGATCAGATCTCAGAAACCTTAAGGAATTACGATGCGAAAGACTTGTTGCGCAGGTGAGTGAAACACATCTGTTCGCATTGTATTTGCGAACCGGAGTGGTTTTGATGCTCCAATTGGAGTCGTCATAGCATGGGAGGAGCGTGGATCATGTATTAACATATTCTGGATGACAGTTCGCGGTCGGATCTCAGAAACATTCACGAATTACGAGGCAATAGACTTGTTGCGGAAGTGAGTGAAACACGTCGGTTCGTGTTGTTTTGCGAATCGGAGTGGTTTTAATGGTCCAATTGGAGTCGTCATGGCATGAGAGGAGCGTGGATCATGTCTTAACATATTTTAGACGACAAATAGCTGTCAAATATCAGAAACCTTCACGAATTACGAGGTAAAACACTTGTTGCGCAAGTGAGTGAAATTCGTCGGTTCGCGTTGTATTTGTGAATCGAGGTGGTTTTGATGCTCCAATTGGAGTCGTCTTGGCATGGGAGGAGCGTGGATCATGTCTCAACATATTCCGGACGACAAATCACGGTCGGATCTCAGAAACCTTCACGAATTACGAGGCAAAAGACTTGTTTCGCAAGTGAGTCAAACACGTCTGTTCGCGTTGTACTCGCGAACCGGAGTTGTTTTGATGCTCCAATTGGAGTCGTCAAGGGATGGGAGGAGCGTGGATCACGTCTTAACATATTTCGGATTACAAATTGCGGTTGGATCTCATAAGGGTTTAGGGTTTAGGGTTTTAGGTTTAGGGTTTATGGTTTAGGGTTTTGGGTATGGGGTTTGGGGTTTAAGGTTTAGGGTTTAAGATTTAGGATGTAGGGTTTCATGGTTTATGGTTTAGGGTTTAGGGTTTAGGGTTTAGGGTTTTTGGGTTCGGGGTTCAGGGTTTAGGGTTTTGGGTTTGGGTTTAGGGTTTTGAGTTTGTGGTTTATGGTTTATGGTTTAGGGTTTCGGGTTTAGGGTTTGGGGATTATGGTTTGGGGTTTATGGTTTAGGTTTTAGGGTATAGGGTTTAGGTTTTAGGGTTTAAGGTTTGGGGTTTAGGGTTTAGGGTTTTGGGTTTAGGGTTTCTAGTTTAGGGTTTGGGGTTTAGAGTTAAAGGTATAAGGTTTAGGGTTTTGGGTTTCGGGTTTAGGGTTTTGAGTTTAGGGTTTGGGGTTTAGTGTTTAGAGTGTAGGGTTTGGGGTTTACGGCTTAGGGTTGAGGGTTTAGGGGTTAGGGTTTTGGTTTTCGAGTTAAACATTTAGAGTTTGGGGTTTAGGGTTTGGGGTTTGTGGTTTAGGGGATAGGGTTTAGGGTTTAGGGTTTAGGGTTTGGGTTTAGGGTTTAGTGTTTAGGCTTTGGGGTTAGTTGTTAAAGGTTTGGGGTTTATGGTTTATGGCTTAGAGTTTAGGGTTTACGGTTAAGGGTTAGTGTTTGGGGTTTAGGGTTTGGGGTTTATGGTTTGCGGTTTAGGGTTTAGGGTTAAGGGTTTAGGATTTAGGATTTAGGGTGTAGGATTTAGGGTTTAGGGGTTTATGGTTTAGGGTTTAAGGTTTATGGTTTTAGGGTTTAGGGTTTGGGGTTAAGGATTTGGGGTTTTGGGTTTGGGGTATGGGGTTCAGGGTTTAGGGTTTAGGGTTTGGGGTTCAGGGTTTAGGGTTTCCAGTTTAGGGTTTGGGGTTTGGGGTTAAGGGTATAGGGTTAGGGGTAGGGTTTAGGGATTGGGGTTCAGGGTTTAGGGTTTCCAGTTTAGGGTTTGGGGTTTGGGGTTAAGGGTATAGGGTTAGGGGTATGGTTTAGGGATTGGGGTTTCGAGTTAAGGGTTTGGGGTTTATTATGGTTTTGGGTTTGGGGTTTTGGGTTTAGGGTTTGGAGTCAGGGTTTAGCATTTTGGTTTCGGGTTTGGGGTTTAGGGTTTAGGCTTTGGGGATTGGGGTTAAGGGTTTGGGGTTTAGGTTTTAAGGTTTAGGATTTAGGGTTTAAGTTTGAAGGTTTAGGGATTAAGATTTAGGGTTTAGAGTTTTAGGGTTAAGGGTTATGGGCTTAGGGTATAGGGTTTAGGGCTTACAGTTTAGGATTTTAAGGTTTAGGGTTTGGGGTTTAGGGTTTAGCAATTATGGTTTGGGGTTTGGGGAGAACAGGTTGTGGTTTATGGTTTAGGGTTTGGAGATTTGGGTTTAGAGTTTAGGCTTTAGGCTTTAGGGTTTGGGGCTTAGGGTTTTGGGTTTTGTGTTTAGAGTTTAGGGTTTGGGGTTTAAGGTTTGGGGTTAAAGGTTTAGGGTTTAAGGTTAGGATTTGGGGTTTAGGGTTTAGGGTATAGGTTTGGGTTTGGGTTTAGGGTTTAGGGTTTGGGGTTTGAGGTTAAGGGTTAGGGGTTTATGATTTAGGGTTATGGGTTTCGTGGTTAGGGTTAGGGTTTAGGGTTTAGGGCTGAGGGTTTCGGTTCTAGGATTTAGGGTTTAGGGTGTTGGAATTTAGGGTTTAGGGTTTACGGTTTAGGGTTTGGGTTTAGGGTTTATAGTTTGGGTTTTAGGGTTTAGGGTTTAGGGTTTGGGGTTCGGAGTTTTAGGTTTAGGGATTATGGTGTGTGGTATAGGGTAGGGGATTTAGGATTTGGGGTTAAGGGTTTAGTGTTTCCGGTTTAGGGTTTGGGGTTTGCAGTTAACGGTCAAGGGTTTCGGGTTTCGGATTTCGGATTTTGGGTTGGGCGTTTAGGGTTAGTGTTCGGGGTTTAGGTTTTGGAGTTTAGGGTTTAGGGTTTAGGGTTTGGGTTTAAGGGTGTAGTGTTTGGGGTTTGGGGTTAAGGGTTTAGGGTTTAGGATTTAGGGTTTTGGGTTTCAGGGTTTAGGGTATAGGCTTTAGGGTTTATGGTTTTTGGGTTTAGGGTTGTGGGCTTAGGGTTTTGGGTTTTGGGTTTGGGGTTTAGATTTTAGGGTTTAGGGTTTAGGATTTAAGATTCGTGGTTTAGGGTTTAGAGATTATGATTTTATGTATAAAGTTTGGGGTTTAGGATTTGGAGTTTGGGGTTATCGGTTTGGGGTTTTGCATTTCGGGGTTTTGTGTTTGGGGTTTTGGGTTTGGGGTTTCAGGTTTAGGATTGGGGCTTTAGGGTTCAGTGTTTAGGGTTTAGGGTTTTAGGTTCAGGGTTTAGGGTTTCCGATTTAGCATTTGGGGTTTGGGGTAAAAGGTATAGGGTTTAGGGTTTCGTGTTTTGGGTTTAGGGTTTAGGGTTTAGGGATTCTGGTTTCGAGTTAAGGGTTTAGGGTTTATGGTTTATGGTTTAGGGTTTGAGGTTTAGGGTTTAGGGTTTGGGGTTTATGGTTTGGGGGTTAGGGTTTAGGGTTTAGGGTTTAGGGTATTGTGTTTTGGGTTTGGCGTTTCAGGTTAAGGGTATAGGGTTTGGGGTTTAGGGTTTAGGGTGTAGAGTATAGGATTTAGGGTTTAGGTTTAGACTTTAGGGATTAGGGTTTAGGGTCTAGTGTTTGCGGTTTAGGGTTTAGAGTTTGGTGTTTGGGGTTAAGGGTTTGGGCTTTATGGTTTATGGTTTAGGGTTTAGACTTTAAGGTTTGGGGTTTAGGGTTTAAGGCTTACAGTTTCGGGTTTATGGTTTAAGGTTTAAGGTTTAGGGTTTAGGGTTTAGGGTTTACGGATTAGGGTTTAAGGTTTAGAGTTTTAGGGTTAAGGGTTTAGGGTTTAGTGTTTAGGGGTTCATAGTTTAGGGTTTAGGGTTTAGGCTTTCGGTTTAGGCTTTGGGGTTTAGGGTTTAGGGTTTCAGGTTTCGGGTTTAGGTATTATGGTTTGCGGGTTAGGGTTTGGGGTTTGGTGTCAATGGTTTGGGGTTTAGGGTTTGGAGATTAGGTGTTAGGGTTTAGGGTTTGGAGATTAGGATTTATGTCTTAGGGTTTCAAGATTAGGGTTTAACGTGATGGGTTTCGGGGTTTACGGTTTAGGGTTTAGGGTTTAGGGTTTGGGTTTAAGGTTTAGTGTTTATGGTTTAGGGTTTAGGGATTATGGTTTGGGGTTTGGGGTTTAAGGTTTAGGATTTAAGGTTTAGGGTATGGAGTTTTGGGTTTCGGGTTTTGGGCATTGGGTTTACAGTTTAGGGTTAAGGGTTTAGGGTTTGGGATTAAGGGTTTGGGGTTTATGGTTAAGGGTTTTGGGTTTTGGGTCTAGGGTTAGGATTTGGGGTTTGGGGTTTAGGGTTTAGGGACTATGGTTTAGGGATCAGGGTTTAGGGTTTAGGGGTTTTAGGATTTAGGTTTAGGATTTGGGGTTTAGGATTTAGGGTTTAGGGTTTAGGGATTTGGGGTTTAGGGTTTAGGCTTTGGGGTTTATAGTTTAGGGTTTTAGAATTTGGTGTTTAGTGTTTCAGGGTTTAATGTTTAGGGTTTTGGGTTTAGGGCTTAGGGTTCAGGGATTTTGGTTACGGGTTTGGGGTTTATGGTTTAGGGTTTGGGGTTTAGGGTTTAGGGTTTGGGTTTCGGGTTTAGGTTAGGGTTAGGGTTGGGTTTGGGGTTTAGGGTTTGGGTTTAGGGTTTGGGGTTTATGGTTAAGGGTTTGGGATTTATGGTTTAGGGTTTGGGGTTTGGGCTTTAGAACTTGGGTTTGGGGTTTAGGGTTAGGGTTAAGGTTTGGGGTTTAGGGTTTGGGTTTACAGTTTTTGGTTTAGGGTTTTGGGTTTCGGGTTTAGGGTTAAGGTTTAGAGTTTAGGGTTTGGGGTTTATGGTTTCGCATTTAGGGTTTAGGGTATCGGGTTTGGGGTTTAGGGTTTAGGGTTTGGGTTTATGGTTTTGTCTTTAGGGTTTAGGGTTTAGGGTTTCAAGGTTTAGGGTTTAGGGTTTCGGGGCTGACAGTTTAGGGTTTAGGGTTTTAGGGTTTCGGGTTTAGGGTTTGGGTTTAGGGTTTGAGGTTTATGGTTTAGGGTTTCGAGTTTGTGGTTTGTGGTTTGTAGTTTGGGGATTATGGTTTAGGGTTGAGGGTTTGGGGTTTGGGTTTAACTGTTTTGGGTTGATGATTTAGGATTTAGGGATTAGGGTTTAGAGTTTAGGGTTTAGGGTTTAGGGTTTTAGGTTTAGGGTTTAGAGTCTAGGGTTTGGGGTTTAGAGTTTAGGTTTTGGGGTTTATGGTTGAGAGTTTGGGGTTTGGGGTTTAGGGTTAGGATTTGGGGTTTAGGGTTTATGGTTTGGGGTTAAGTGTTTCGCATTTGGGGTTAAGGATTTAGGTTTAGGGTTTGGGGTTTACAGTTTTAGGTTTAGGATTTAGGGTTCAGGGTTTAGGGTTTTGGTTATAGGGTATAGGGTTTGGGGTTTAGGGTTTAGGGTTTAGGGTGTAGGGTTTAAGATTTGGAGTTTAGGGTTTGAAGGTTTAGGGTTTAGGGTTTAAGGCTTAGTATTTAGGGTTTATGGTTTTAGGGTCTAGGGTTTAGGGCTTATGGTTTGGGGTTTATGCTTAGGGGTTTTGGGGTTGAAGGTTTAGGGTTTGGGGTTTGGGTTTGGGTTTGGGGTTTAGGGTTACGATTAGGGTTTGGTGTTTAGGGTTTAGGCTTAAGGTTTTGGGTTTTGGGTTTTGGGTTTTGGGTTTGGGGTTTACAGTTAGGGTTTGGGGTGTATGGTTTGGCATTTAGCTTTTTGGGTTTAGGGTTTAGGTTTGGGGTTTTTGGGTTAAGGGTTTTGGGTTTACAGTTTTGGGTATAGGGTTTAGGTTTTAAGGTTTGGGGTTTAGGGTTTAGGCTTTTGGGTTTATGGTTTGGGGTTTAGGGTTAAGGGTTTGGCATTTCTAGTTTAAGGTTTAGGGTTTAGGGTTTATGGTTTGGGTTTAGGGTTTTGGGTTTGGAGTTTAGGGTTATGGGTTTGGGGTTTATGGTTTAGGGTTTAGTCTTTGGATTTATGGTTTAGGGTTAGGGTATCGGGTTTGGTGTTAGGGTTTGGGGTTAAGGGTTAGGGTTATAGTTTGGGGGCTTAGGGTTTAGGGTTAGGGTTTAGGTGTTATGGTTTGGTTTTAGGGTTTAGGTTTGGGGTTTAGGGTTAGGGTTTGGAGTTAGGGTTTGGTTTTTTGGTTTGGGTTTAGGCTTAGGGTTTGAGTTT